>OX419685.1:0-203785 GCA_948474745.1 Oligia latruncula
AACAGCCTGTATAGTTTGGAGATCAGATTCTCGTTTAGTGCAGCGGCGTCCTCGTTGTATATACTTACGAAGTGTTTACTGTCTCAATGGTAGTCAGCGCGCCCGCACTCGCTGTGTCGTAGCTCGTACATTGAAGTCAGCGTCACCTGCTGCCTACTGGTCCGCATCTTGACGGGTAGAGGAAGAGGAAGGGGAGGAGTGACACTGACATTAACACATAGAGACATTAAATGACATTTTATTCTTAGAGTAAGTTATACGCGAACGTCGCCGTCGCAGTATCGTCACACACTCACACCGGCGCAACGGGTGCGGCGCGCGGCGACGAGCGGCAGAGCGTCCCGGAGCTTCATCGCTTACATAGGTACTGTTCGATACTTATAGTTCCCTAATAGCTACTTTATTTACAAAAAGTTTTAATTAACATTACATCATAGTAATTCGAAGTGACCGTCCAAGCCGTAATTCATTAGGCCTTAGTGAGGGCGAGATTAATATTTACATAATATATGTACAGGAAATATTATCAGTGGTTTCTTATGAAAGTTTTATCAGATATTGTCATTACCTCCATAGTACCGTTTTTATTAACACAACACAAACCTTAACCAACATTTTCATTTACACAAACTGCGACTCACACGAAGAGAAAGAGTTCCACAACAGTTCCATGTTTGAGCAGCACGAGTCTGCACGAGGCGCCACTCTCTACAGAGCGGGCGAGGCGCGCGAAGAGATGTGCGCGGCGGCGGGCGGCGCGCGCGAGCGCTGTTAGAAGTGCGCGCGAGCGCTGCCGTTCCATCGCGCGTCAGACGTGCTCGTGAGCTCGGTGACGGACGCCGGGTAGTACACGGTGGGCGCGGGCGACGGCGCCCGCCTCGTCCGGCCGGCGCCGCCGCTCGGTATGCTGGCGCCGCGGGAGCTCCGCGCCTCCGAGCGCCGTAGCGTTCCGTTGCGCGCGAGCCGCAGCGACACGCGCTCACCGCACGAAGCGAACGAGTCGTCTCGCGTATTCTCCGGCGAGTCACGAGTGCCTCCGCGCGTGCGCATGCCTCCCGCACAAAACATTTTTAAGAACACACGCTTGAATTTCTCACCAAATATTACGTAGATGACGAAGTTGACGCTGCTGTTGATGGTGACCAGAAGGTTGCTCGTCTTGACAAGCGGGTCCAGCTTATCGAACTGGTCGCCCAGGAACACTTCAAACGAGTTGGTGACGAGCGGCAGCAGGTTGCACAGGAAGAACACCAGCACGACCACCAGCAGCATGGTGGCCAGGCCAAGCTCGCGGCGCTGCACGCGCGAGAGGCGCGCGCGCTCGGCCTGCGCGCGCCTCACCTGCCGCACGATGCACGCGTTCAGCGCCGCCAGCGCCGAGAAAGGCACGATGTACATCACGATCATGTACAAGGAGTGGATGTACACCACGATGTAGGACTCGGTGCGGAAGTCCAGGTCGGCGGTGACGCAGTACACCGGCTCGCCGTCCACGAAGCGCTCGATCACCTCCGCCTCGAAGAACTTGGGCGCGTTGTAGGCGAAGGCGAAGGCGGCCGTGCCCAGCACGTACCAGCGCGCGCGCGACGACGTGCACAGCGCCTTGGCGCGGAAGGGGTGGCACACCGCCACCCAGCGCTCCACCGTCACGATGAGCGTGAGGTACACGGACATGGTCTGCGCGGCGTTGGCGATGGGGTACGCGTAGGGCGTGATGTGCGGGCACACGTGGTAGTAGTAGTAGCGCATGTGGCCAGTGTACGGGAACACGGCCGTGAGCCCGAACAGCAGCACCGAGGTGAGGATGAGCACGGTGTCGCAGGCCGCCAGCCCCACCAGCAGGCAGTTGATGGACGAGCGCATCTGCGGCCGCGACAGCACCAGCACGGACAGCGCGTTGCCCAGCAAGCCAGCCGCGCCGATGGCGTTGAGCAGCACGCCGTGCACCACGAAGCGGAACAGCTGGTCGGCGGGCTCCACGCCCACGTCGGAGTCGCAGCCCTCGTCCGAAGCGTTGCTCATGGTGGGGGGGCGGCATTGGCGCGCATCCCCCCGCCCTCACCACCCGCCACCCGTGCCTCCCGCCTGCAGACAAAGAAACGCATGCCTTGTAATCATCGTCTTCGGCAATAGACTCTGCGGCCTTGGTAAATTGACAAAATTCGTAATTATAATTATTAATAAGGGATAAAAGTATGAATAAACACCGGCCAAGTTCGTGTTGGAGCATGCGCGCCCTGTCGGCGTCGGTCTCACGGTTTGTTTTCACTGCTTACTGTAGTTTGTGGTACTGAACCTATTGTGCCAGCCCGAATGCTTTTCATTCATACTTTTATGTTTCTTACAATTCATCCATGTTTTCTTTGATCTCAAAGACAAAGACACTACATTTATTTTATACTTATTATTACTCACACGGCCAAGCCATTGAAATGCAGCTTTGCCCAAAGAGAGCAAAGTAACTGTAGAATTTAGTGCCTGCTTGGTTTAGCTAACCTTTTTTTTTTTTTTTTTTACGTGGAGAAATGCTCATGCATTCTGCACTACCACGGGGAGATAGTGCAGGTATGTGGGACTCTAACCCACTAAAACTCCACGGTGTCCTCCTCTGCCTCTTATGGCGGGAACACGGGCACGCGTTAGCACTCATCCGTGAACCCGCCGCGGCTGTCCGTCACCGGACCCTCCTCTGAGGAGCACTCCCCATCACCGGCGCACCAGAACACATAGCACGCCGTGACCACCCCAGGGACCAAACCAGCACATGGGCGCCAGACGACCCCGTGTCTGGGCACCCTTGGTCCCCCTTCGACGGGTCAGATCATTGGCCCCGCCGCCTGCCAATTTTCGGCCGCAGAGGATAGGGAGAGCGGCCAACGTAATACCAACACTCCTCCTCCCCTGCGGCCCCACCGCGTCCGCCATCAGACGGTGGCGACCCCGTCAAAGCCGCGGAAGGTAGGGAGAGCGGCGCACCGCAATACCGGAACTCCTCTCCCGCCGCGGCCTCCAACCCTCAGCCGCGATGCCTCCCATACGACATCGCGGCCCGCCTCAGTTGCGATGTCGCCGAAGCGGCACCGCAACCAAGCAAAAGTGTTCGGTTGCAAATATTGTACCGAACAGTAACTGTAGAGGGAGGCTTGTCCCTTTCGCTGCCAATATACAAGGTGTTGATTTGCATCCTAGTCAAATTCAAGGACGTAATTATGCTAATGATTCTCGACCCAAATCAACAATAAAATGGGCAGGTTTTTTTTTTTTTTCTTATTTTAGGAAATCCGTAAGTGTGAACAAACAAAATATATAACATCTTCTATCTATCCTATATTCTAGCAAATAAAGATATCATTCATTCATTATTCATTGTATTAACGTTAGTCTTTATATTTTGAATAAATTATTTATTATTATTATTATTTATTCATTCACTGAAAAGTCATAGGAAAGCAAACGACGCCATTTCGTTTACTTGAATTTTTACCAGTAAATTTGGTTTAAACACCAAGCTACTGAACCGATTTTGATGAAATTTCTAAGGGACCAATCTGAAAGTAGGTATATACTTTCAAATAAAAAAAAGAATTTTGCAAATCGGCTTATAAATAACGGAGTTCTGAGGAAACAAACATAAAAAAACAAAAATGGTACTCCGGGAGTGCCGGCAGAAGTGAAAACTTGAACGTTTGTATTTTTTTAATCGTCTTATAAACAAAACACGCATGGTGTCGGTTACGGTAACAGTGTCGCGAGTTCAATGGTTTTTTCCACTGACCTCTATCATACAAGTGTATGATACATACAGGTCAGTGGTTTTTCCCATCTCAAAAAATGCCCAAAGCGGCTAAAGAAGTTTTCACTTCCAAAATATTCAACCGAATTGTAACCTCATTCTTTTTTGAAGTCGGTTAAAAAGGACACTCTGCAGAACAATTTTCTCTTTAAAGAACGTCTTTTCGGTGCTTGTGAGCAATCCAGTTGAGTTGTACTATGTAGTACTTACTAATTCCATTGTAGGCGGTACTGTCCTTTGAGTTCGCATCACAGTGCTCTAGCCACAGGTAACATAGTTGTGGAAGGACTGTGGCGCGGGGGCTATATACCTATACACTGACATATTGTTTATTAGAGGTCAGTGTCAGTGACTACTATTGACTTATACAGCATCATATTGTAGTCTTTGCTATTGACTATAGACATGTGGGGGTGACAGAATATGTCAGGCGATGCCAAAGTCGTGAGTCGAGCTCGAGATGTTAACCGCAACGTTGCGGGCGGGGCTGGTGCTCGCGTGCGTGGCGAGCGCGTGCGCTGGCGGCAGCCGGTACGGGTTCTACCGCAGCATGGCGGGGGAGGGGCGGCGCGCGGGCGAGGCGCGGCGCGTGTTCGGCGGCGCGGCCACGCCGCTGAGCACGTTCCCGGCGGCGTGCGCACTTTTGGACCACTACTGGACCGAACGCTGCTCGGCCGCCGTGCTTGCGCCTCACTGGGCGCTCACGGCCGCACACTGTGTGTCGACGCAGATCGCCTACGTCAAATACAACTCGCGGCACCCCGCCTCGCCCGGCGGCGACGTCTCCGCCGTCAAGTACTTGTACCGCCACCCCGGGTAGGTGCCAGCTATGGGTCTCGAGAGGCCGCGAGGCGCGTGGTCGCGCCTCTTACCCCTGCTTGTGTGTTCAGCTACAAGGTCCTGGAGGAGGACGAGGGCCGCGGCATGGACGTGACGCTGCTACGCAACGACGTGGGGCTGCTGCGCACTCGCACCGCCATGAAGCTCGCCACCCCGCTCCCGCTGAAGTCCCTGGACGCCTTGCGCTTGTATAACCTCGAGAACCTCAAAGACCACGAAGTGCAGGTGACAGTAATACCTAGTCCCGGTACTGCAGCCATACTTTGTATACCGATGTGTCACACGGCGCTGAAAAGTACCTACGGTAATGCGCAACTTCCCGCTGTTCACGAAGTTACAATCAGAAAATGTAGAAAACTGCGTACGATCCCAGTTAAATGACGTCAGAATTTCCAGAAGCACGTCTCGCTCTCGGCTATATACACTCGGCCACCATCCAAGGCTGCAGCGAGCATGTAATGGGCGCAGTGAGTCTCGTATCTGTAGTAGGTCACGCGTTGTGTCGGCAGGTGCTGGGTTTCGGGCGCACGGAGAGGTCGTCGCTGGGCGAGGAGCTGTTCGAAGTGCGGCTTCGGCTGGTGTTCTGCGAGCGCAGATCGTGGGAGCACTGCGTGTGTGGCGAGAGCACGGCGCGCGCGGGCAGCGCGCAGGGCGTGTGCTCGGGCGACTCGGGCGGGCCCGTGCTGTACCGCGGCGTGCAGGTGGGCGTCACCTCCATGGGCCCGCTAGAGTGCGCCGCGGGGCTCGCCGATCCGGCGGAGGGCGCCACCAGCGTGTTCACGTCGCTGTACCAGTACGTGGACCTGGTGAATGACACCATGCACGACACGGAGTCGGCGCTGCGCATGCGCCGGCTGAATGCGGGCGCTCCCCAGCCCCGCGGCGCGACGCTCGCACTGGCAGCCGGCGCCGGCGCCGCGCTGCTCGCGCGTCTCTCCCGGTGATGCGTGCCGGCCGCGCGCGCTTCCCATGTAATTAGTTATGACTTTCGAATTGTGATTAATAATAGAACTTGAACTATAATGTTGACTCTTTACTTTCCACACGGGGTAACGATAAGTTCTTTTCACATGAAATGCCTACATACGAGTAACGCACCTACTTATAAGTATAATAATTGTCATCCGTATTGTTTGCTAGCTAACTCCGACAGACTCTGTCCTTTCCAAATCCAAACATACAAGAATCCCATAGAAAGTTCAGTATTTCCCGAATTTGAACATTTTCCGCGAAACTTAGCAGATTTTTCTTTGCCATAAAACCTAATTCGGACAGTCATAAACATTTTATATCAAAACATTGCCAAATCGGACCACCCGTTCTCAAGTGGTGCATTATTATACCGGGTTCACACGGTGCGACTTTAGTTGATCAACTGCTGCTGTCGAAACGAAAGCGATTTGAAGTCGACAGTGACCCAGAAGTCATCAAATTGTCTAAAACAACAATTTCTTGTTCTACTACACATTTAACTGTCAAATTGTCTAAAACATCAATTTCTTGTTCTACTACACATTTAACTGTCAAATTGTCTAAAACATCAATTTCTTGTTCTACTACACATTTCACTGTCAAATTGTCTAAAACATCAATTGCTTGTTCTACTACACATTTAACTGTCAAATTGTCTAAAACATCAACTTCTTGTTCTACTACACATTTAACTGTCAAATTGTCTAAAACATCAATTTCTTGTTCTACTACACATTTAACTGTCAAATTGTCTAAAACATCAATTTCTTGTTCTACTACACATTTAACTGTCAAATTGTCTAAAACATCAATTTCTTGTTCTACTACACATTTCACTGTCAAATTGTCTAAAACATCAATTGCTTGTTCTACTACACATTTAACTGTCAAATTGTCTAAAACATCAACTTCTTGTTCTACTACACATTTAACTGTCAAATTGTCTAAAACATCAATTTCTTGTTCTACTACACATTTAACTGTCAAATTGTCTAAAACATCAATTTCTTGTTTTACTACACATTTAACTGGCCGACTTTTATGACAACATATTTTTGATAACTTATTGTAGTTTTAACTGTAATGGCGTCTGAAATATCTTACTTTAGTGTTTTCCACATTTTTTTTAATTTTTTTGCTAGTTTAACTGACACGGCGCGCGCCGCCTATTAATAACATAGCGATTGTCGATGATTTTTTAAAGTTTTCAGATTGAGTTCTAGATTTTTAGGCTTATTGTGTTCCTTGTGATGCAAACTTTCTTTGTTTGTCTTTTTGACGTGACAACGTCTTAAATTAGGTTGCGGCTGGGAGTCACTTATGAAAAAGTGTAACGCTCGGTAACGTTACGATGAGTCACCGAACGAGAGAGAGGCCCGCCGAATGCCTTGCGTCTCTCTCCCACTCAACTATCATTCAATTCCTTGTTCCTATTGTGCAATTTAATTATATTCATATCAATAAATATTCTACCGAGAAAAAGACGTTGTCACGTAAAATCTTCGCCCGTAAAACCGACTTTACAGGCAACCATTTTTTTTACAATTTCGAGCAGATTTCGTAAAAGACGTACTTGATCTTTTTTACTTCACAGGCTTTTGTAAAAAAAAGGTAACGGTTTCCGATACTGCCGTAGCCATTTTATTTGCTCGACATTGGACTTAGCAGACTCATTGCATTCCTTATGAACAACCTTCTATCGTATGTGATATTTTTCAGATCTCAATAGATTTAGGCAGTCGCTTCGTGTACAATACTGGTATCAACATAGTTGGCAAGGCTAGGCAGACGATGGTGAACCACTACTCTAGCATTCAAGTTATTAGCAGTTGAAATGTTACATGCTTTCAGAAGAATGCTTTGCAGATCGCGTACATAACGGCTATGTGATGATCATTTCTCCACCCAGTGCCGCGCCCTCGCTACTGCCTCCTGCCGAGTTCTGTTGTGTAGGTACCGCTTGACACAGTATTATTATTGTGTAGGTACCGCTTCACACAGTATTATTATTGTGTAGGTACCGCTTCACACAGTATTATTATTGTGTAGGTACCGCTTCACACAGTATTATTATTGTGTAGGTACCGCTTCACACAGTATTATTATTGTGTAGGTACCGCTTCACACAGTATTATTATTGTGTAGGTACCGCTTCACACAGTATTATTATTGTGTAGGTACCGCTTCACACAGTATTATTATTGTGTAGGTACCGCTTCACACAGTATTATTATTGTGTAGGTACCGCTTCACACAGTATTATTATTGTGTAGGTACCGCTTCACACAGTATTATTATTGTGTAGGTACCGCTTCACACAGTATTATTATTGGTCAGCGGATGTTAGGCGTACATAACGGCTATATGATGGTCATTTCCCCACCCAGTGCCGCGCCCTCGTTACTGCCTCCTGCCGAGTTCTGTTGGGTAGGTACCGCTTCACACAGTATTATTGTTGGTCAGCCGATATTAGGTGTGCATTTACAAAAAATCTTTTGTTTCACAGATTTTGGCAATTTTCTGTACTTATTCTTTTAGTAGCTAATTCTCAGAAACTAATATAGGTGGTGTGCTAAGCGACCACCGAGCTCATATTTATTTTATTAAAGAAAGAAAATATACACAATACTATTACAGATATATATTTATGTTTGAGTCATTGCTCAGGTTAAAAAAAAAATGACACCTGTACAGTAGGTAAATTTAAAAAATAAATATGAAATGCGAAATTTACCTTTCTGACATTACCGACAGACAATTGACCCTAGAGAAATTTAATGCAATAGCCCCACAAATATTTTTTTTAGAAAAAAGCTCACTGCACCTCCTAGGTTCTCCAATTTTGGAAGATAGTTTTTCTCCTTTCAACGAAGAAAAAATCAAAAAGCTCAACGACATTATATACGGACAGTTCTCCAAAATTAATTTACATTGCATTCACCCTGAGAGAGATACTGTTGTTTTGGCCCAAATTTTCTACGCCTCCCTACCTCTTGGACAAAATTGACCAAATTATTCGCAGCCATTGACATATATATTACTAGCGTAAGGACCGGGCTAACCGCGCGACTAAATGGCACCAACGCGCTGGCCCTAAAATGATGGTTTTAGGGCCAACGCGACTCAGTTGACAGTGGTGCGCGCGAACTTCGAATTTCGAACGAAGAACTTCTATGTAAAATGTTCAGACGGGCGTATCCTTACTTTTGAAATCATTGTTCGCAGCAAAATAACATCCATTCTAAATGTGGTCTTGGACGACCGAGCGTGGCTGCAAGCCACACTACCCATCCGCTTTGGTGGCCTCGGCGTCCGCAAAATTACCAGTATTATAATATATTTTCTAAGCAACCTAAAGTTTGCGGACGATATCGTTCTTTTCTCCAAAACACCCAAAGAATTGGAAGAAAAGACCATAGAGTTATGCAACGTTGGTGAAAACATAGGATTAAAAATAAATACGTCAAAACTAAAGTTGCAACGAACACTACTCAAAAGCCTATAACGGTACACCAAAGAGCTTTAGAATATGAGGATAGCTATCAATATCTTGGTAAGCAAATGTCCTTTAAAATGTCGAGACACACAGATGAGTTCGAAAGGAGAATAAACATGACTTGGAAGAAATTTTGGAGTCTAAAAGAAATATTAAAATCAAAACTCCCTGAACTTAAAGAAAATGGTAATGGACTCATGCTTACTAGCCTGCCTATCCTACGGTTGCCAGACTTGGATATTTAACAAAACTCCCTGAACTTAAAGAAAATGGTAATGGACTCATGCTTACTAGCCTGCCTATCCTACGGTTGCCAAACTTGGATATTTAACAAAACTCCCCATGAACTTAAAGAAAATGGTAATGGACTCATGCTTACTAGCCTGCCTATCCTACGGTTGCCAGACTTGGATATTTAACAAAACTCCCTGAACTTAAAGAAAATGGTAATGGACTCATGCTTACTAGCCTGCCTATCCTACGGTTGCCAGACTTGGATATTTAACAAAACTCCCCATGAACTTAAAGAAAATGGTAATGGACTCATGCTTACTAGCCTGCCTATCCTACGGTTGCCAGACTTGGATATTTAACAAAACTCCCCATGAACTTAAAGAAAATGGTAATGGACTCATGCTTACTAGCCTGCCTATCCTACGGTTGCCAGACTTGGATATTTAACAAAACTCCCTGAACTTAAAGAAAATGGTAATGGACTCATGCTTACTAGCCTGCCTATCCTACGGTTGCCAGACTTGGATATTTAACAAAACTCCCCATGAACTTAAAGAAAATGGTAATGGACTCATGCTTACTAGCCTGCCTATCCTACGGTTGCCAGACTTGGATATTTAACAAAACTCCCCATGAACTTAAAGAAAATGGTAATGGACTCATGCTTACTAGCCTGCCTATCCTACGGTTGCCAGACTTGGATATTTAACAAAACTCCCTGAACTTAAAGAAAATGGTAATGGACTCATGCTTACTAGCCTGCCTATCCTACGGTTGCCAGACTTGGATATTTAACAAAACTCCCTGAACTTAAAGAAAATGGTAATGGACTCATGCTTACTAGCCTGCCTATCCTACGGTTGCCAGACTTGGATATTTAACAAAACTCCCTGAACTTAAAGAAAATGGTAATGGACTCATGCTTACTAGCCTGCCTATCCTACGGTTGCCAGACTTGGATATTTAACAAAACTCCCTGAACTTAAAGAAAATGGTAATGGACTCATGCTTACTAGCCTGCCTATCCTACGGTTGCCAGACTTGGATATTTAACAAAACTCCCCATGAACTTAAAGAAAATGGTAATGGACTCATGCTTACTAGCCTGCCTATCCTACGGTTGCCAGACTTGGATATTTAACAAAACTCCCTGAACTTAAAGAAAATGGTAATGGACTCATGCTTACTAGCCTGCCTATCCTACGGTTGCCAGACTTGGATATTTAACAAAACTCCCCATGAACTTAAAGAAAATGGTAATGGACTCATGCTTACTAGCCTGCCTATCCTACGGTTGCCAGACTTGGATATTTAACAAAGCGACGAAGAACCAAATACAAACGAGCCAACGAGCAATGGAAAGGAGCATCCTTAAACTCCGACTAAAGGACAAACAAAGAAATGAAGACGTACATAAGAGAACAAATGCTCTAGACGCCCTCGAACACACCCAACGTCTGAAGTGGAAATGGGCAGGCCATGTATCACGCCTACCTGACACAAGATGCACCCATAGAACCACGACATGGTCGGGACCAGTCGGGCCCAACAGGAAGAAGACCCAGCGGACGACCACGGGAACGCTGGGTAGATGAACTTAATAAAAACATCAAATCGGCAAAGACTGGATGGTCAAAGCCAAAAACAGGGAAAACTGGAAAAAATTGGAGGAGGCCTGTACCCGAAAAGGGGCCATAACCTTGTAGAAAAAGTATACATTGTGTTTTTTAGGTATATATTTTTTATTTAATGTATTTTATTTTAATAATCCGCTTGTATAAATTGTATATATTTTTTTTTCTTTTTTGGTTATGGAAATAAAGGCTATATTTTTTTTTATATACCTAATTGTAAACCCAACAAATCAAATGTATGTAAATAGTGGCCAGACACTCCGGCGCGGCGTATCGCAGAGCTCTATCTGTGCACTGTGCAGGGAGATGCGCAGCTCACGCGCACGTAGGCCGGAGCGTTTATAGGTATACACCTGCAATAACCAGTCTTTTATACGTGCGTAGGCGACTGGAGCATAATCAGAAATCAATTGTTCAGTATACCGCTCTGTGCACAGCTGCACGGTGTAGTGGATCGTAGCGTGTGGCATACAAGTGCTTCAGGACAATTCAAGTAATCATTATCATATCACAACATCACATCATTCACACAGGTACCTCCATGTATTCATGTATTCCTTGATATGGACTCGACAAGCGAAGAAAGAATATATAAGGCGCTGTCCTGATAGAAACCGATCGTCGCGATCATTTGTCCGTGATGATCGCTTTCTATCTCTACACTACAAGTGTTGATATGGACTCGACAAGCGAAGAAAGAATATATAAGGCGCTGTCCTGATAGAAACCGATCGTCGCGATCATTTGTCCGTGATGATCGCTTTCTATCTCTACACTACAAGTGTTGATATGGACTCGACAAGCGAAGAAAGAATATATAAGGCGCTGTCCTGATAGAAACCGATCGTCGCGATCATTTGTCCGTGATGATCGCTTTCTATCTCTACACTACAAGTGTTGATATGGACTCGACAAACGAAGAAAGAATATATAAGGCGCTGTCCTGATAGAAACCGATCGTCGCGATCATTTGTTCGTGATGATCGCTTTCTATCGCTACGTTGATATGGACTCGACAAACGAAGAAAGAATACCTATACAGTGTGAGTCTTCATAATGTGCACATATTGAAATGAGGGAAACTAAGCTCAATTTTATCGACAGAAAAAATATTTAAAAAAATCTAAATGTAATATTTAAAAAAAAAAATTTCGCTGCTGTGACCCCTGTGTAAACAATCGCCCCTCAATTGAGAATCACGGATTTTTTTTAAACAAAAATCTGATATTTTTTCATCAATTTTTACAATAATTGTAAAATTACTCAATAAAAGCCCCGATTACCTATGTACCATTTTTATTACTTTAAATTATTCTCCATCGTATCAGATTTCTAAACGTAAAAATGCCATGTTTATAACTCAATCACAACATTTCCTATCAACTGTTAAAGAAAGGCCTTGCAAGCATCATACTTTAACAGGTAGGTAAAGATCCTTTTAAATATTTTTTTATTTTTTCAAATATTTTTTCCGTCGATAAAATTAAGCTATGTTTCCCTCATTTCGATATGTGCACATTATGAAGACTCACACTGTATAAGGTGCTGTACTGATAGAAACCGATCGTCGCGATCATTTGTTCGTGATGATCGCTTTCTATCGCTACACTACAAGTTAAGTTGATAAAATTAAGCTATGTTTCCCTTATTTCGATATGTGCACATTATGAAGACTCACACTGTATAAGGTGCTGTCCTGATAGAAACCGATCGTCGCGATCATTTGTTCGTGATGATCGCTTTCTATCGCTACACTACAAGTTAAGTTGATATGGACTCGACAAACGAAGAATGTAAGGCGCTGTCCTAATAGAAACCGATCGTCGCGATCATTTGTCCGTGATGATCGCTTTCTATCGCTACACTACAAGTTAAGTTGATTTGGACTCGACAAACGAAGAATGTAAGGCGCTGTCCTAATAGAAACCGATCGTCGCGATCATTTGTCCGTGATGATCGCTTTCTATCGCTACACTACAAGTTAAGTTGATATGGACTCGACAAACGAAGAATGTAAGGCGCTGTCCTAATAGAAACCGATCGTCGCGATCATTTGTCCGTGATGATCGCTTTCTATCGCTACACTACAAGTTAAGTTGATATGGACTCGACAAACGAAGAATGTAAGGCGCTGTCCTAATAAAAACCGATCGTCGCGATCATTTGTCCGTGATGATCGCTTTCTATCGCTACACTACAAGTTAAGTTGATATGGACTCGACAAACGAAGAATGTAAGGCGCTGTCCTAATAGAAACCGATCGACGCGATCTTTTGTCCGTGATGATCGCTTTCTATCGCTACACTACAAGTTAAGTTGATATGGACTCGACAAACGAAGAATGTAAGGCGCTGTCCTAATAGAAACCGATCGTCGCGATCATTTGTCCGTGATGATCGCTTTCTATCGCTACACTACAAGTTAAGTTGATATGGACTCGACAAACGAAGAATGTAAGGCGCTGTCCTAATAGAAACCGATCGTCGCGATCATTTGTCCGTGATGATCGCTTTCTATCGCTACACTACAAGTTAAGTTGATATGGACTCGACAAACGAAGAATGTAAGGCGCTGTCCTAATAGAAACCGATCGACGCGATCTTTTGTCCGTGATGATCGCTTTCTATCGCTACACTACAAGTTAAGTTGATATGGACTCGACAAACGAAGAATGTAAGGCGCTGTCCTAATAGAAACCGATCGTCGCGATCATTTGTCCGTGATGATCGCTTTCTATCGCTACACTACAAGTTAAGTTGATAATTATGGACTCGACAAACGAAGAAAGAATATATAAGGTGCTGTCCTGATAGAAACCGATCGTCGCGATCATTTGTTCGTGATGATCGCTTTCTATCGCTACACTACAAGTTAAGTTGACATGGACTCGACAAACGAAGAATGTAAGGCGCTGTCCTAATAGAAACCGATCGTCGCGATCATTTGTCCGTGATGATCGCTTGCTATCGCTACACTACAAGTTAAGTAAACTTGTTACTAACCCTGTGGACTCCTGTCTGAAATAAAAGTTTTCTATTTCTGTTGCGAATCGAACTCGTTACAGTGCAGCATATCACCTTCTTTCGGAACATTAATTGTATTCTAAATTCTAGTAGGCCTGTCAGGTTTGACATCTGGTTGATTTCACTTTTGGATTTTGCGATTGAATGTGAAAATAAACTGTGGTAACCTACCAGCGCGTTTTAGTTATATTATATTGTAGTCTTTGGTTACGATTGTAGTCTTTGGTTATGATCAGTAATATTTTGGTCCTTCTCCCACGTACCATGGTCTATAACACACGTTCTAAAAATCGAAATAGTGAACCACCACCAGGAGCTTCGAATGGAGTCGCCGGCCCTAGCGGAAATGACAATGGAAGCACAGCCCACCCGTCGGAGGCCCACCAAGCGCCGCCCGTCAATATTAATAGCAGCGTGCCCCCGACAGCTGATGAACCTAACTCAAAGTCTGTATATTTCCCCCACCTATTAGAGGCCCACCAAGCACCGCATGTCCATGACGACAGCAGTGTGCCCTCAGGCAGCCGTGACTCCCCTCCACAACACCCACACGACACACCTAAGTCGGTCACCACACGATCGCTAGGGTCTACACGATCCTCGAATACCATAAAAGCGAGAAAACTCGCCGCTGAAGCACTACATGCACGTCAGCTTTGCGACATCACAGCCCGACAACACAACCAACAAGCCGATATGGCAGCCCAACAAGCCGAACTTGAACGTAAAGCGGCTAACCTACACTTTCAGGCTGAACTTGCCGCTATCGACTCAGAAAGCGTAAGAGGTAGCGTAAGTAGAGGCAGTGTAAGAGGCAACGATCATAATAATGACCACGCTAGTGCGCGAACAGACAACATCAGTCGTTGGCTTAACGATGTACAACGAAACATCGTCCCAAAAACCACGACGGGAGGTAAAGTACCTCCCGCCACATCAAATACAGCACGCCATCAAGCTTACACAATGGCATGCAACGAAATGCTCGACGTTCCTTCTGGTTCAGACCCAGGTCGATACTTACACCCCACTATATTGAATGCCACGCACCGTGAGACCTACACGCCTAATTAAAATCTAACTGACGTTTCCCCAACTAAAATATCTAATAATTTTCAGCCACCTGATGGAGCTACCGTCAGCGGCGGACACAACGATCTTCTCGGTATTTTTGAAGCAATAGCTAACAAGCCCAAGAAGTCTGACATCAAACTGCCAGTATTTGACGGAATATCTGCCACGGATTGGCTTGGTTTCAAGCGCATTTTTATCGATACACAGGCATCATTCACTACAGTGGAAAATTTAGCCCGCATTAGTTCATCTTTACGTGGCGCCGCTTGTGAAGCTGTTTACATCCTACTGGTGTCAGCGAACGACCCTATGGAGGTTATAGACGCCCTCGAGATGCGTTTTGGTCGTTCCGAAAAAATTGTGATGCAGGAGATCAACGCTGTACGAGCTTTACCTAAAGTTGGTGCAGAAGGTAAAGATTTGGTTAATTTTACTTGCCGTGTGAAAAACTGCATTGGCATAATGAGACTACTGGACCAGTTCGACTATCTGCATTCTCCCGAAATTTTTAATTCATTAATGAACAAATTATCCCCAATCATTCGCGCAAAGTGGTATGAGTTTGCGGCTAGTCATACTGGCAAACGCATGAGCAAGTTGGAAATGCTTTCTGACTTCCTATCTTGTAAGGTTGAGCTCCAAACAAAGTTTGGAATTCAGGATTTCTATTCCTCGACGGCTTCAATTCAGTTACCTATCGAGAGGGGCACGCATTCGGATCTAAGCCTACCCGACAAGAAATCTTCCAATTCTGTTGTAAATAAAACTGTAAATAAATGTATTTTTTGCTCGAAATTGCATAATGTAAACAAATGTGACAAATTTTTGGCATTGACAGTGAATGAAAGATGGCAATTTATAAAAAAAAAATAAAGTTTGTCATAGATGTTTGGAAAATAGGTCACATAGGTTTAATTTTTGCAAAGTAAAATCTCCGTGCAGCGTTGGGGGCTGTACCTACAAACATCATAGCCTACTACATAACTTAGATAATGATCAAAACATGCTAGCTCACGCCGATCTAGAGGACTCTGAGCTTGAGGCAGCGCCGAAGCCATCTACCGATGTCGAAGACGAGAAACCTGAACCAGACAACTGCGATATCGAAGTATCGGCTCATGCTACCGCTATTCGCCCTTCGTCGAGTGTAAGTACACCTAAATCTCGACCACTCCTCAAAGTTGTCTCAGTTCAAGTAACTGGTCCCCAGGGTACTGTGGAGACTCACGCACTTTTAGATGATGGCTGTACAACCACATTCATAGACTCCGAAATTACAAAGCGTATAGGTGTCGAAGGACCGAGTAACAGAGTACGTATAGATTGTGTAGGAGGCTTGTCACGTGATTGCGATATTCAGTACGTTGATTTTATAATTAAAGGGCGTGACTGTACCGACTCTTACCACATACATAGTGCACGCTCGGTCAAAAATTTAGGTATAAATTACCGAGCTTCTGTAAATAGGGAAGATATTTGTAAATATTCGTATTTATCTGATTTAGGAGACATTTTGTGTTGTGAAGAAGTACAACCTATGCTAATTATTTGGTGTAGATAATTGGAAGTTGACCGTAGCAGATTCTATTCGTGCTGGCAAAGATCACTAACCAGTTGCAATTCACACTGCTCTTGGTTGGGTTTTATATGGTTTCGTGTCAAGTAGAATATCGAAAGTTGACTTTCTTCATCATGCCAACATATCCGAAACGCCAGATGACCATTTTTCTATTGAAACCGCAATCAAAGACTACTACAAATTAGACTCTATTGGCATAATAAAGAAAGATCACCGCGGCAATTCCGATACACTTGCATTAAAAATTTTTAAAGACACTGTACAGTCACGAGCACTAATATATATACATTGTCACATTTTCTAAAATATGTTAACTTCTACCATTCAAGAAATTAGAGTAGGATTTTAAGTTCTAAATTACCTAACCATCAAATTGTGTCAAAACTAGGTATTCATTGGTTTCACATTAATATAAACGAAACAAATTCCGTAATAACTTTACACTTTCAATGTAATTTTTAAGTATCCATGACAATTTCTTTAATATGTATACAATTTGTTCACATGTAATAGTCAAAGTCAAAGTCAAAGTCAAAGCATTTATTTCAAATAGGCACATTAAAGGCACTTTTGAACGTCAAAAATTACGATAAATAAAATAGAATTGATTCTAGTCGCCCATTCGAAAGGGTAGTTTTCGTATGGAGAAGAACGGGCAAGAAACTCCACCGTTACTCTTTTAAAAAGTTTTACAATATTTTGCATACATTCATTATATAATAATAATATGTGAAGACGATGCACCTACAATAAAAATTACTATACCACAATAGGTAAAAGAATTAAAAATGAAACCATGATATATAAATTAATTAATTATCTGATAGATACATGGTGCTCACACATTTACAAACATGGTAAAAGTAAATGATTTTCATTTAAAATAATAAACAAAAAAAAAAAATTATTTAAGTTGTCAGGGTCAATGTCAGGGTGTGAGTTAAAGAAAAATTATTACAGAATGTAATGAATGTCAAAAAATAAATAAATTATACAGTTAAATTAGCAACCAGTTTGATTTTGTCTAGCCTCTAGATTGTCCTATGGAGCAGGACCAGCATGTTTCCAAGCATTCTTATCTTGGATATAATCTTCTAATTTATAGTATGCTTGTTTACAAAGTGTACGTTTAATGTGAGTTTTAAATTTTTTTTCATTTAATTGCAATATATCACAAGGTATTTTATTGTAACATTTAACACAGTACCCCATAAAAGATGTATGTACTTTGGCTAATCTGAAAAATGGTTGATATATTTTATCTTTATTTCTAGTGTTAAAATTATGTCTATCGCTTATTTTATTAAAAAGATGTAGATTTTTTCTTACATACATAATATTTTCATAGATGAATTGGCAAGGTACCGTCATAATATTAATCCCTTTAAAAAGTTCCCTGAGAGATTCGCGGCGACGTAGATTATAAATGGCTCTGACAGCTCTCTTTTGCAAAATAAAGATGGATTCAATGTCAGCAGCTCGACCCCATAGTAAAATGCCGTATGACATAATGCTGTGAAAGTAGCTAAAATAGACTAAACGCGCGGTTTCTACATCAGTTAACTGTCTTATCTTTCGAACAGCATAAGCGGCCGAGCTAAGCCGCCCCGCAAGAGATGTTATGTGAGGTCCCCATTGCAATTTCTCGTCTAGCGTGATTCCCAGAAAAACCGTTTGATCAACAAATTCCAGTTTTTCTCCATTCAGTATGATGTCACATTCGCTACTTCTAACATTAGGTAATTTGAATCTAATGCATTTGGTTTTCTTTTCATTTAGTACCAAATTATTTACCGAAAACCAATCTTGGACCTGAAGAATAGCGTTATTCACGTCGTCAAGTTTTTGTGCCCGTCTGTCTATCTTAAAGATCAATGAGGTGTCATCTGCAAATAACACCATCTTCGGTTGATTTTGAAGTAATTGGGGTAAATCATTAATGTAAACTAAAAAGAGGAATGGACCCAATATTGAACCTTGAGGAACGCCCATTGCTATTTCAGACCCCAATGAGTTTACGCCGTTTACTTGAACTTTGAGCTTTCTATCTTTTAGGTATGACCTTAGTAAATCAAGAGCTAAGTTCCTAATCCCATAGTGATCAAGTTTCAGCAGAAGTGTCTCATGGTTGACGCAATCGAACGCCTTGGAGAGGTCGCAAAAGATTCCAATGGCATCTTGTGCTTCTTCCCAGGCGTTAAAAATGTTCTTTATTAGGGTGACACCGGCGTCAGTGGTACAACGCCCTTTGGTGAAACCGTACTGTTGTTCATGAAAGATGGAATTTTTATTAAAGTGGCGTAACATTTGGTTGAGCATCAACTTTTCAAACACCTTACTGAGAACTGGCAGAATTGATACAGGCCTATAATTGTTAGGTTCTTTACTATCACCGGATTTGAACAAAGGAACTACTTTACTGTGTTTCATGAGATCCGGAAAGACTCCTTGGTCTACACTGATGTTAAATATGAAAGCTAAATAGGGCGCAATCGTTTCGATGATAGATCTACAAACTTTTACAGACATTCCCCAGAGATCTTCTGTTGATTTAATTTTAAGATCTTTAAAAGCTTTTATAACAGCCTGGGGGTTTGTATGTTGAAACTTAAACTCCGAAGGGCATGCCTTAACATTCTTTCTAAGTAAGTTAGCAGAAAGCGCGGGTGAAGAATTTAAAGCTTCAGTAGTTTTAATGGGAATATTAGCAAAAAAGTTTTCGAATTCCTGAGCAATTTCTACATCTGAATTGATGGGGCCATGTGCAGTCTCTAAATTAAATTCAGTATTACGCTGTTTTTTCCTACCTGTTTCATTATTTATTATTTGCCAGGTAGTTTTTATTTTATCATCGGCTGATTTGATTTTATTGCTAATATAAAGAGCTTTAACTGTTTTGCATACACTTTTGAAAGTCTTAGAATATGTTGCAACATACTGATGAAAGCTTGTGTTATTCATATGTTGCTTCAGGCCATAAAGTTCAAAAAGGTTTTCCCTGCTTTTACGAATACCTGGAGTCGCCCAATCACTAAATAAAAACTTTGTGTAAATACTTTTAGTCTTTAGTGGGAAAGTGTCATTAAATTGCGTGTTTAATAGTGAAAAGAACTCAGCGTAGCACTCATTTGGGTCACATAGATTATTAAAACTCTGAACGCATAATTTACTAGCCAAAGAATTATTTAATTTCTCTAAATTTTTACGTGTAATTGGCCTAAACCTTATTAAAAAATTTTGTAAAGGCATGTGGGAGCAAAATGTTATTGTTTGTCCACTGTGATCAGATGGCAACTTATTTACAATTTCTTTGTGTAAATAATCACAGTTACAGAAAATATTATCTATACAAGTGGCAGAGGAAGCTGTCACACGGGTGGGTTCAATAAAAACATTTGACAAATCAAATGACCTAAAAAGACTTAATAATCTGATAGTATTAGAGTTATTTTCTAATAAATTAATATTAAAATCGCCACATATTATTATTGACTTACTACTAGCAGAAAGTTTCTTTAGCACATCTTCCATTACAGAATCAAACACAGCTAGATTCTGGTAACTTGGAGGTCTGTATACGCATACTACCACATGCTTATCAAGCTCAACACAGGACAATTCAATGGTGTGTTCAACTGACAGCCCAATGATGTCTTTTCGTTCCTTGGATTTAATAGAATTTTTTACTAATATTAATGATCCGCCATGTATCATACGTGTACGGCTGAAATGGCTAACTACACAATAATTTTCATAGTTAATTGACATTACTTGATGGGCTTTTAACCAATGTTCTGTTAAACAAATGACATCAAACTTGGTATTTTCTAAAAACAATTCTATTTCCAGTAATTTAGAAGAGCAACCTTGGATATTTTGGTTAAATAATTTTAAAATATGTTGCCCTCCCTTTAGTTTTTTATTATTATTCTGAGTAATATTGCCAGAAGATACCTTTTTATTATTCTCTAATAGTAATTGGTTATTTGAAGGGGTAACTTCTGTTGTCTCACTAATTAGTTTAAAGCGTTATCCGGAGTGACCTCCACAACTACGACTGACGTATCTAGTGAGCCCGTATGAGTTCCAGCAGGAAGAGAATACCCCATCTGACTGGTAGTGGCCTCCAATGATGTCGGTATTATAGGTGGACCCTCCTTCGTACTACATGATGATTCACAATTATTCATGACTATGTTGTTAGTATCACTAAACAACACAGACTCGTCCCTAATACTACAATTTGTTATACTAGCTATAACCCCATTAATATTATATGCTATCAACATAGCAATCATATGTCTACATTCCCAAGACAGAGATAAAGTTCTCTGAGTGAACATAAAACCACTAACAAACTTATTAGTGTCAAAAAACAATAATTTGTCACTATGATAACATGTCAGCATGTGAATAGTGTTATTCAATTTATATATATATTTATTTTCATCTTCTGATAGAGTATCAGAGTAAGGTAAAGCACACAACATTATCTTACCTATGTTTAATTTTAATAAGGTGTTGACACCATTCACTATGTCCTTTCTGGTAATATATAGAAATTGTCATGGATACATTAAAATGACATTGGAAGTGTAGACCTACTTTTTCCTGTTTTTAAGCGACTTCCAAAAAGGAGGAGGTTTTATGTTCGACTTTATAATATGTTTTTTTTTTTATATGTATTTTCACCGATTACTCGAAGACGGCTGGACCGATTCCAAAAATTCTTTTTTTGTTTGAAAGGGTATACTCTCGAGGTGGTCCCATTATCATCAAGTTGGAATCTGATGAGAGGATCCCATGGAAATCGAGGGAAACCCTCAAATTTTATAGGCAAACTAACTATAGCGATTTGGGTTTTTAAAGTGACTTGAGCATTTGCTCTCGGAAATCATCATTTGGTAAAGTGGAGCTGATGATGAAGACGACAGATGGCCATCGGAACTAATCAATGACAAATATTTCACGGGTTGCAATTCGATTACTTTAATATGGTTGCTAAGCAATTTATGCTCGTCACAATGCGTATGGTGAGTGGTTGTTGAGGAGTTCTCCTGGTTCTTACCAGGAGAACTCCTCAACAATTAACGTCCCAGCATCGGGAAAAGCAATATTTTGTAACATGTGATGACCAGCTGACATTAGGCTATTGTAACTTAGATAAATTACAAACTGACCCACTAAAAATTTAAAAATAATAAAAACTTTTTACAAAAAAAAAACAACCAACTTCCAAAAAAAAAAACACTACAAATTAAAAAATAACTTTAATTTCGGAAGTCGGTGTCTTTGGTTCCGCATTTTCGTTTATTGACACCGACTTCAGCGACAGCTGCTTCTTCTTCGAATTCATTTTACATCGATTTCAATAATAATCACAATACCGCAGGTAATATTTATCTAGCTGCACTGCACGACAACAAAAAACAACCGTAACGCGCTTCTCCCTTTCGTATGATTTCTATGTTTCCGTAGGAATCGAATAACATAATAGTTTTAGGAAGGTATATACGAAAATAAAAACAGTCAACGGGTGACCCGTTGCCGCTCGCTGGTGGCTACTTACCTTTCTTACTTTAAAATGAACCTTAATTTTTTTGTAATATAATATGTACCAACACACTCCACGTGCGGATCACCATGACTTACCTGGTGCCAATCATGATGTCATCAAAACGACGCGGTCGGGACGTCGCGTAAGATTTCCCGACTATTATCGCCCTTGACGGTCTCTGGGGGGAGGGTGATGTAGTGACATTTAATTATTAGGTACCTATATCACCCAACCTATAAAAATGTAAACCAAATATTTAAATAGTAATTTTATAATTTTATTTCTGTACAACAGGCAGGACAAACATATTTTATATAATTATTAGTAGATAAGTAATTAGTTGTCCGGTAGCTCGGCTATGACGCGCCCTATGGTTCTCGCGACGACGTGTCGGTTCGCATACGTCACGCGCCGTGAGGGCGAGCGAGACGGCACCATCGCATGTTGCACTCGCGCGCCCGCGCCGCCAGTCTGCTGCCCGCTACGGCTATCCTATCGCACGCTAACTATTTTCCAGCTTCGCCGCGCTTAAGTAGATATACGAATCTAGTAAGCTTTCGTAATTTCTGTTCTTCGCTATCCGCTATCATTCTATCACTCCTTCTTCTGTGGAACTCTTGTGTGTTGTGTAACTGACTGTGAACTATACTGTGAAATAAACTATTCATCTTTTCCTGTGTACCTACATTCATTCTATCATTTCGTCAACACTGCACCAACGATCCTACACCCGCATCCATTCCACGCCTCGAGTTGCAGGCGGCTTTAGTGGCCGCTCGGTTCGCATCATTCATTCACGACTCACATCAGCGTAAACCAAGTAAGCGTATATTTTGGTGCGATTCGCTTAACGTCTTGAGTTGGTTGCGTAGTGATGCGCGATCATTCAAACCATTCGTAGCACATCGATTCGGCGAGATTCTCGAAACCACAAATGTAAAGGAATGGAGATGGATTCCGACCGCGGAAAATGTGCCAGACGACGCGACACGCCATAAACGCGCTGTTTTCAATCAAGAATCTCCCTGGATTACAGGTCCAAAATTTCTACTCGAATCTGAACAACAATGGCCATCATCACCATTATAAATATAGCCATTACTTTGGAAATAAAACCATCCGCTCAGAATCATTGTCATCTCATTTCCTCACATCATTTCCCGACGCCATTGACTGTTGACCCAGAAAGACTGAGCTCATGGGGAAGACTATTGAGAGCTACGGCGAGAGCCCATAAATTTTTGCACATATTGAAAAACAAAGACAGTTCAAAAGAAATAACCGCAGAAGATCTACGTGTGGCTGAATCACATATTCTGAAGAAAAGTCAACTCGACTCCTTCCCAGATCATCAGAGAAATCATCTACCTCTCTGAGAAAAGGTCATTACACCGAAAAAGCCGATTATTCAATCTGACCCCCTACATATGTAGATAATGAGAATTTACTGAGATTGGGCGGAAGAATCAACCGAATGCAAGATATTGGCGACGGGATGAAGAGTCCTATAATTTTAGATTCCAAACACCCTGCTGTCCAGCTTTTGATTGCCCATTATCACGTGAAGTCGGCCCACGCTAATTCCGAGACAGTAGTTAACGAAATGCGACAAACCTATTGGATCATCAATTTGCGAAGCGCAGTCCGAAAAGTCGCCTACAACTGTCAACTGTGTCGGCTGAAGCGCGCTCAACCATTCACACCGTCTACTAGAGACCTCCAGCCCGTCTAGCCCATCATCGCAGACCGTTCACTTTCGTTGGCTTGGACTACTTCGGTCCAGTCCAGATCACAATTGGGCGAAGGAAAGTGAAACGTTATGTAGCATTGTATACCTGCCTTGTTATACGAGCAGTTCAGCTAGAAGTTGTACATAGTTTGTCAACCGACGCGGCCATCATGACTTCATGAGTTTGCGCCGTTTCATTGCGCGCCGTGGAATGCCGAGTGAAATATGGTCCGATAACGGAACAGCTTTTGTGGGTGCCAATAGGACGCTAAAGGAGCTTTACGGAGCGGAAATTAACCGTTTAGCAGCAGATGAGAAGGTCTCATGGCGATTCATTCCCCCTTCGGCCCCATTCATGGGTGGAGCGTGGGAGCGAATGGTAAGATCAATCAAAACAGCACTCAAGACCACCCTAAGAGAACGCTCCCCCTCAGATGAAGTTCTACAGACCTTTCTACTAGAGTCAAGAGAATTTAGTGAATACGCGTCCTCTGACACACGTTCCAGTTGATCCAGACTGTGAGGAAGCTTTGACACTAATGCATTTTATACTGGGATCGTCCTCAGGGAGACCTATCCCAGCTACGTTGACGGATCGGGATATCATCGGACGAGACGGTTGGCGCAGAGCCGTAAGACTCACGGATCATTTCTGGTCTCGATGGATGCGAGAATATCTTCCGACTTTAGTGCTTCGACGCGGCGGTGGATCATCTCCAATTATAAAAGAGGGCGACTTGGTTATTGTGGCAGATGGAGAGTTACCCAGGGGATCTTGGCCGAGAGGTAGAGTGATTAAGATATACACAGGCCCAGACGGAGTAGCAAGAGTGGCGGATGTACGAACAGGTGCTGGCCCTCTCAGGAGACCACTTAAGAAGTTATTGCCCCAGGAGCTCTAGGCTAGACTTAAAAAAAAAAATGTGGAGTATGTTGCGAATCGAACTCGTTACAGTGCAGCATATCACCTTCTTTCGGAACATTAATTGTATTCTAAATTCTAGTAGGCCTGTCAGGTTTGACATCTGGTTGATTTCACTTTTGGATTTTGCGATTGAATGTGATAATAAACTGTGGTAACCTACCAGCGCGTTTTAGTTATATTATATTGTAGTCTTTGGTTACGATCAGTAATAATTTCTATTAGGGCAGCGGGAAAGAGCAATCAGAGTCGCGGGTCGCCGGAGACGCTCTCGCAAGTTAGGTAATGTTTGGTCTCGGCACTTACTAATGTTTCGAGCCGGCGGAGACTCATTGGTGTGATCTGTAACAATGGAAATACACACGAGTTAGTACACCAAGTAGTGCTGCGAATATTTATATGCTTTTCGTTTTATATCTGTAGGAGACAGACATTCGTTTGACTATCCGGCACGCCAGCGCCGCCCGGCGGCGCCCGACAGAGTCCAGCCTGAGTTCGTGGGGAGTCGAGGAGAGCAAGCAGCGAGGTGGAGCGGCTCTCTTGGACATTGGACATCGTACGGACAACACGTGCTCAGCTGTCCCGCGTTCCGTATCTAGTTTCGTGTACCAGTACAGTGTGTGAATCGCTAGTGCGATTAATTTGTTCGTGAAATTATAATTTGATTTGAACTGTAAACGGTTTTTCTATTGCGCAATAACCAACACTACCCGTAGTACGCCCACAGTGTTTAAAATATGACTGATAATAACGAGACACGAACCTTCTCCGTAATTAAACTAACAATTTGCCAGTGACATCGCCCGCTTTAGTAATTTCCCTTGTTAATTTGTTCATCCCCTTCAACCCCTTTAAAGGAAAGTTTTGGTAAATTAAATATTTCGATCATAATTATTAATTTATAATAATTAAGTAGCATCTGTGCCGAGTGTAGATTAATATGGTGCTTGTGCACGGCGTACGGTGCGGGCACAAGCGCATGGCGGGACTCTTGCGCAGGTGACAGGCATTTTGTGATCGACGTTAAATTGTAACTATTGTAAGTAATGCAAGTTTAACCCAAGAAATGAGAGTTTTCATAGAAACTTCATCCTCCTTTTAACCCCTTTAACCTTTTGATCGCCACAGTCATGTATAGATGACAAACCAAAATGTGCCCACCACGCCACGGTTCGACTACATGACAGACTTAGACGCCGAAGGCAAGTTTTTGATTTTTTGATGTGTGACGGTCAAAAGGTTAACTAGAATACAATGTCCGTAAGGATTGAGGAGCCACATCAGATTTTTTAAATCTGATCTCACCATTATTTAGCAGCAATGTAGCTTAATTTGCAGCACGAATTCTAGATTTAGCAGCAAAATAAACCACTAGTTATTTTAATGCAAAAGTGGCTCCTCAATCTAAATGTCTGAATTGAGGAGCCACCTGGAACTCGTTAATAATAGATGAATATTTATAAAAATTTTGCATCATTTAGCAGCAATTTTGCATATTACCGTCTAAAAATTTAGGATCTGTAGCGCTAAAATGAAAGAAAATACAATACTTTTAATATGGCTCCTCAATCTAAACTCAAGAGGTGAATTTCTATTAGATGTGAGCGATCAATTAATATATTCGACATATTGATCATTTAGCAGGTGTTGTGTTTGTTTTTGCAGTATAGGACTAAAATAGTAAAACAGAGTAAATTTTGTATATGAACGCATTTTCTTTGGCTCCTCAATCCTGACGTTCTAATTATATATGTTTGACTGTTAGTATTTTATCTATGACTGTAGCCACCTGAGATCTGAACGGAATCTAAAGCCAGAGATACTAACATTTAGCAGAAATGTCTGCTAAATATATCTGCACAGTTCAGCAATGTATATATTTTGGATTCTGAAAAAACAATACTTAACTATTTTCTTGTAAATTCAGTGTGTAGGGTGACCATATTATACTCGTATAATGAAACCAGGATAAGTCAACACTAATATTATAAAGAGGAAAGATTTGTATTTTTGTGTGTATGTTTGTATCGAATAAACTCAAAAACTACTGTGCCGATTCAAAAAATTCTTTCACCATTAGAAAGATACATTCACCCTGAGTAACATAGGCTATATTTATTGTTAGAAAAGATTAGGGATCCTTACTAAAACTTTAGTAACGTAACCCAAGGTGTAAAAAAAATGTCATAAAACATCTTTCGTCGCATGCGCTGCGGAAACTATTGATGATTAGTATGTTTTACAATATTAAAGAACATATCAATAACTACAAAAAACTTCGTGATACTTTATGTCCAACTATTATTATCTTTATGTCACAATAACCAACTTTTTACATTTTGAAAGTTTATAGAAATACCGACCAAAATTAGACAATGTTAGTCATACTTAATCATAAATCATAATTATTGTTTTCAAGACTGTCTCAATTCATGT
The DNA here is from genome assembly GCA_948474745.1 of Oligia latruncula. Taxonomy (NCBI): domain Eukaryota; kingdom Metazoa; phylum Arthropoda; class Insecta; order Lepidoptera; family Noctuidae; genus Oligia; species Oligia latruncula. The sequence goes on from OX419685.1 coordinate 27,290, forward strand.
TGGTACTTATATTAATTTTTAAAATTGTTCAAATTGGCTATTCCATTCAATAGATATTACGAATTTAATAAGTCATAGAAATAGAAAAAATAAACACATAGTATGAAATAGGTCCCTACGCAGCGGACGTAACCGACATTGAACATTTTTTTGACTATTTTATTTGCAATTTTTTTTTCCAAGTTAATAAGTTCTTCTCAGTACGAATTAAAAATTGTTTATTCACGCTTTACTGTTTATTTTTTATAGTATTCTCTCACTTTTTCAATAGTAAGTATTTATCAAAAGTTCTAAGTATTCTTATTTTATCTGATTTAAAAAAAGTCAACAATATGTAATCCGGTTAAATTTTATATGGGCGTATACCTGAAATAAAATGATTTGATTTGATATGCCTAGGGAAAAAGGTCTCAACTATCTAAAAGTTGCTCCCAAGCGAGATTAGCAAAAATACGACGTATTGGAGAATCATCTTCTGAAAATTCAGATCGTCTCGCAAATCAGAGAGCGTATGCGTCGTAATCGCGTGCCACAGAATCTAGCGCCGAACGTTCACAACGCCTTGCTGAAAATAGTGAACGAATCTCAAGAACACACGTACAAGGGAATCTAGCGCCGAGCGTTCGCAACGATTGTTCAAAATAGTGACAGAATGTCACGAGCACGTACAAGGGAATCTAGCGCCGAACGTTCGCAACGCCTTGCTCAAAATAGTGACAGAATGTCACAAGCACGCGCGAGGGAATCTAGCACCGAACGTTCGCTTCGTCTTTCAGCACAAAATGCCCGATCATCACAACTACACGAACGACAATCGAGTGCTGAACGTTCGCAGCGACTTACAGAAAATAGAGCTAGAAACTCGCAAGCACGGGCAAACGAATCTAGCGCAGAATGTTCGCTTTGCCTTGCAGAACAAAATGCCAGATCATTCCAACTATACGAACGACAATCGAGTGCCGAACGCTCGCAGCGCCTCGCTGATAATAGAGTTAAGGAACTCGCGAACGCGTGCCCGGGAAACCTAGCGCCAAACGCTCGCAGCGACTTATTGCACAGAGAGAAAGACAACAGTCGTTAACAACTAGGACGCGTAATAGAATTTTAGCTCATAGTAAATAGATCGGCATTCAGTTACGATCCACATATTAATTATACTCATCAGAACAGCATCAAACGTATAAATAAAAGGTAAAAATATAAAAAAAATCATGTCCACCCGTACGAAGCCGGGTGCTAAATAATTCTGTGGTCATTCAATTTTAGGTAACTGTCCGGCACGTGCTACGCGCGGTCGAGCGCTACGTCTGCTACGTGTGCTACGGCTGCGAGCGTGTACTTCGAGTGCTACGACACTACGCCGCGCGCCGCGCCGCTACGATTCGTCTCAAACATCATCGGGTGTCCTTTTAGAACTACTTACCTAAGTTTACTTTGAATATGATTTATATGAAAATAAGACATTTGAATTTTGTGTTAAAACGGGCGCCATCTTTTGGCAAAACAATAGTGACACGTAATGATACTGTGATATACTATCTGTATACACCTTGGTCTTTGTACACGTTTTACAAACATTGATTCCACCACTGTCAGGACTGAATACATCGTTTTTGTTCGGCGAACCCGGACGAATGCTCGCGACGACCGCTTTCTGTTGTTAACTCTGGGTAGTTGTGAGTTTCAGATGGACTTACTTATGAATTCAACTTATAAACAGAACATATGAATCAAAATCGTTTTGAGTTGTGCATCAATTTAAGAAGAACTCTTCGTCATTGTACGTGCGTACGAGCTGCGCTACGTAGCACGAGTCGCTTAGCACGTAGCCCGTAGCACGTATCCCGTAGCACGCAGCGCGTACCTAATAGCACTTAGCTCGTAGCGCTCAGCACGCAGTATCGCGTTTGAATAACGGCAACTAGTGCGCAAGCGCACCTACTTAGTCTTGAATTAGTATCGGCGCATGCAGCCGCGCCTGGACGCGGGCTCACGTGTGTGTAGTAATTTTATTCTTTGTATTGTTACGTATGTCAGCCACGCTGTAAAATAGCTTTCAAAATGTGGGGACGCCCAGTACGAGTACACGGTACACGCGGCTCGAAAGCGTCACAATGTATAACAACAGCTTTAGGTTCCGACATCGGAGCACAGAAGGCAGTTTGCATGTTGTAATTGATCATTTGCAACCGTTGATTTTAACAGAATGCTACTAATGTTGTATTACTGCGGCCGCTGCGCGCGCCGCTCTCAATCATGTAGTCTAAATCCGCAGTTAAAAGGTGAGGCTTGACGACTAGTAAGTAGTAATTGTGTCCAATTGATAAGAACTGTTGCAGTTTACCGTATTTTTTCAACTGTACAGGGCTCCCTGGTGGGAGGCAGCGCTAAGCAGATTACGACCGGCCCCCCGCTCTCTAAACTAATTACGCGACACACTTGACAGCAACTAATCAGTGAGGCTGTCGGTGTTCGGCTAGATAGGTTGCTATAATCACCAGACCGGAATACATCGCTGTAATGTACCTACCCAGCCGGACAGTGAGTGACAGCCAATGTGCTGCCCTGAGTACAAGTATAGTGTCGCTGTGAGTGGTGTTCACGCGCATGCCGCCGCCACCAGTGCAGTGGTTTATTTGCAGACAATTTGGACATCGAAGTAAGTTCAATAAAATTAAGGAAACCGTTTAAAATTAGCTGCTCAGGAAGAGGAAGAGCTAAGTAATGAACCCAGTAAGTAACCCAGGCAGCCTTTGGAAGAAAGTTCGTTTTCACTGGTATGTAGCTAAGTATGCAATATAATTATTTCTGCGATGTGTACATAACATACGCTGTCCTTAGAATAGTTACAGAAGCATGGTTTTCGTAAAAGTATACAATAAAATCTTCTATACATACAGTGTGTTACGTAAAGGGTATGGACATATCAAACACACTGATTCTTTTGGTGATAATGAACTACATGGCAACATTTTTTAATACCTATACCTACATAATTATAAAGTTAAGAAACATTTAACTAAAAATCCAAATGCTTCCAATTGAATTCTACACATCACTAGACATTGTGTGTAATTTATTGACACCGATCAGCTGACTTAGCTGATCGGTGTCAATAAATTACACACAAAAGAACAACTCGGTAAAAGATTTGTTTCTCCTGGTACTATTTGCTAAATGGGTTCCGCATGTTAGTTTTATTCCACAAAATATTACACATTTGAACACAAATGAGTTACTTGTTTTTTAACCCCCGACGCAAAAACGACGGGGTGTTATAAGTTTGACGTGTCTGTGTGTGTGTGTGTGTGTGTGTGTGTGTGTGTGTGTGTGTCTGTCTGTGGCATCGTAGCTCCCGAACGGATGAACCGATTTTGATTTAGTTTTTTTAGTAAAAGAACGTGCTGCCTAGTATGTATCTACGTAATTATTAATACAGTACGAATATTTTTTTTTCTTTCATAAAATCTTTTAAATATCAACTAAAACATTCCTAGAAGCTATAGTCCAAATTTTCTATGAATAAAATGACTACATGCAGTCATCATCAGTTATCCAACTAAGTTCAATAAATTTTCTATGTCAGCAATAATAACAATTTTCCTGCAAATCTCCTTTAAGTTTAGCATAATCATCCTTTTTTTGTTTTTTTGACACTGTAACTAACTGAGATAAATGGCTGTCAAAAGTGTGTTAAAACTGCAATAATAGGAAACTACAAAACTACTAAATACAAAAAAAAAATATTCGATTAAGTTGAAAATGAACCCTAGAAAACTTTCTTAAGTAACTTATGTGTATCCTGGTACAAATAATGCCAGAGGGTTCAGCACTTAATTTTATTTTTAGTAAATTTTTATTGAATATGTAGGTGTCATGGCTGTAGTTACTTCTTAACAACCGCTGACATCGCATACCGCTAATAATATCAAAAACAATTGAATTATTAAATGTATCCAAACACGTCACTTTGTTTATAAATAAATTTTGTTAGTAAATAAAACTTAATAACTATGTTAGTATCACTTAGTTGCACGAAGTCTTTGTGCGTTCCGGTGGCACTTGTCCGCGAAAGCGGCGGAATACCACATCCTGCGGCCAAAAGCTTTCTTCCATCCCCAGGTGCAGGAAGCATGTTGGTATGCGCACCACAAACGCCTTAAAGTTGACGTTGCGATGCGACTCCAGCAGCTGCACCCTCGGCGCGTACTTCAACCTTTGGCGCACGTACGTCACGATGTCTTCCGCTTCAGTGGTGTAGTGTAGGCGGGAGATGTACACCGGTGTGTTCGGCTTTGCGGCACGCAAGCTGACTTCGGGCTCCGTAGGAGCTTTGCCGCAGCGGTTCTTGTTTGCTCGCGGCCGGCGCTTCCTCCTTTGCACCGTCACAAAACCCTCATCATCGTTAGTCGTTGCCTTTTTTGGCATAGGTTTCCTACTTGGAGCTCCTGGGGCACTCGCGGTGACGCTAGCGGATTCCTTTTCTATGGGCTTCGCCAGGGCTGCAGACACTGGCAGCGGGACGGGGCGAGGGGCTCGGGCGGCGTTGTGTGGAGGAGCCGCGTTGACGGGCGCGGGGCTGCGGGGCACGCGGGCGGGGCGCTCTGCAATCTCAGCAAACGACGGGTGCGCTGGCGACGAAACTGCTGACGCGGAATTTGACGACGATAAATCGAGGCCGGCTCCGCGACACATGTTTACAGTAGATGCATCGACTGATGACCTAGTTACCGCCATACTGTTGCGCAACTCGGTAAATTCTTTGCGCAAATCGACGACGGTGTTTTGGGATGCATCTAAATTCGCTAGAACATCCGCAAGACGGGCCTTCAGAAAGACAATGTCCTTCAGAAGGCTTGTTACATCGACGTGGTCGAAGGTGACGGGTGGCAGCTTGTGCAGCTCCTTCGCCACAAACGCCGGCACGTGGTCCGGGCCGGTTTCCTTGAACAGCGTGATGATATCTTGCAGGCTTCTCTTATTCCCGTCACGCCGGCGGGACACCATCTGGTCGCGCTCGATTTTCTTAGTGACATAAGGTTTTAAGATCAAAATTATCATACTTTCATAGTTTTTTGCCTTTTTTTCTCGATTTTTTAAAAATTTCTTTAAAATAATTTCTTTAAAATTTTACCATGATAACGCTTCAACGCACACCTCCACACGGGCTGTTGATTTATTGAGTATAGGTTCGGCAGGTGCACACCCTTTTTTTTGTTTCCGGGGTGGAAAATCTTCATGGATGTCCGCCGCCCTGGGGCGGGCAGCGAGGTCTGTCAGGCTCTTACTGACTAAAAATCACCCCAGTGTCGGAACACTGGAGTGAGAGAGATCTCACACCTACGCCGGGGGTTGCGGGACCGTACGATCCTTCACCTACTAATCTCAGATATACTTTAGATAAAATGGTGGTATGATTTTACGATTTATTCCGGTCTAACTTAGTATTCTAAAACGAATGCAAAATAAAATGGACATATTATGGCTATTTGGTCAGACAATCAGCCTCGAGCAGGCGCTTTCATTTTTATTTATCCTCAAAAATCAAAGTGACACTTCGTCGCATTGTCATTATGAACCCTGCGAAGACGCAGTGACTGCTGTGCAGTCGAAAGGGCTATGGTTGAGAACCCCAGGCAAGGGAAGCGTTACCAGACAAGATCGGAAGATTTTTCCTTATACACCTTTCCTAAGCGACACATTATTGTGTTCCGACATCCACGCGAACGAAGTCGCGGGCACAGCTAGTAAAGAATAAGAATGCATTCCTATAAATGTATAGTAAGTACCTAGTTTATGTTTCATTATGTTCTTTGCTCGGAGTAAGCAAAGAAAGAACGAGTGCAATATGGCATTGCGTACACTTGGGGAAGCAGCCTCGAATGCGGAACAGCCGAGTAAGAACGAGTGCAATATGGCATTGCGTACACCTGGGGAAGCAACCTCGAATGCGGAACAGCCGAGTAAGAACGAGTGCAATACCTATGGCATTGCGTACACCTGGGGATGCAGCCTCGAATGCGGAACAGCCGAGTAAGAACGAGTGCAATATGGCATTGCGTACACCTGGGGATGCAGCCTCGAATGCGGAACAGCCGAGTAAGAACGAGTGCAATATGACATTGCGTACACCTGGGGAAGCAGCCTCGAATGCGGAACAGCCGAGTAAGACCTGCCTTGTGCTTCAAATTGCCTTGACTGTGACAGAATTATAATGTCTGTAGCCCGTTTTGTACGCAAACCTACTTCAGTTTAGAAACATCCGTTTCAGTAACAGATACTTACTAAGCAATTATTTTTATTAATTAGGTATTGATTCTCCTATTCGAACGGCTAACTGATGATTTTGATAATAACTCATAAATTGGCAGGTTGAGCGCAGCCTCCGGTCTTAGCCATTAGTAGCGTATTTATTCCCCTCCCCGCCCGGGGAGGGGGGCAGGGGCCTATCTCGGACTGGCCGCAGTTTTTTAGAGCGGCAACGACTCCCACTCGGCGTTTGTGAGCGAAAAGCCGTCATTATACCGTCTTCTGTAGGCCACAAAGGACGCGGCACAGCGCGGCGCGGTGTGCTCAGGCACTGTTGTAAAATAACCGCTACGAATCGACAATGACTGAAGCATGCTCTGCATGTATTCTGGGCGTGCTTCAACTACACTGCACTGGGGAAGCCACGCGCCAGCAGTGCCCCTGAGCCCCTGTGATAGCAGTGCCTCTGTGCCAGCAGTGCCCCTGAGCCCCTGTGCCAGCAGTGCCCCTGAGCCCCTGTGCTAGCAGTGCCTCTGTGCCAGCAGTGCCCCTGAGCCCCTGAGCCAGCAGTGCCCCTGAGCCCCTTTGCCAGCAGTGCCCCTGAGCCCCTATGCTAGCAGTGCCTCTGTGCCAGCAGTGCCCCTGAGCCCCTGTGCCAGCAGTGACCCTGTGCCAGCTGTGCCCCTGAGCCCCTGTGCCAGCAGTGCCCCTGAGCCCCTGTGCCAGCAGTGCCCCTGAGCCCCTTTGCCAGCAGTGCCCCTAAGCCCCTGTGCTAGCAGTGCCTCTGTGCCAGCAGTGCCCCTGAGCCCCTGTGCCAGCAGTGCCCCTGTGCCAGCTGTGTCCCTGAGCCCCTGTGCCAGCAGTGCCCCTGTGCCCCTATGCTAGCAGTGCCTCTGTGCTAGCAGTGCCCCTAAGCCCCTGTGCCAGCAGTGCCCCTGAGCCCCTGTGCTAGCAGTGCCTCTGTGCCAGCAGTGCCCCTGAGCACCTGTGCCAGCAGTGACCCTGTGCCAGCAGTGCCCCTGAGCCCCGGGCTACAGTTCACTAATCGCAGTCACAACTGCGGCGCAGTCCTACCGCCTCACAACACATGGTGCGGTGCACTCAACGTGCGCAGCTGACCATGACTTTCAGGATAGTAGATAGAACAGAAACGAAAGTACAGTTCACATACTGAACCCTGGCCGAGAGTAGTTTGCCGAAAGCTGAGAATATGCAAGTACAGCGTTATATTAGCATGTCGAGTCATGACCCAGCGCCGCGGCCAGTGCTTGACCCACATATTAACATACGGCTGCTCATCCGTGCTCAACTTCACTTGTACTCGTGTAGCCAGCGAGATGTCGGCGGTCGGCGCAGTTCCTTACGTTGCCTCCTGCCGGTCCCATATCCCACAGCCGGTCGGTGAAACATGTGCATCTGGATTGAGGGCCTATTTTTTAAAACCTTTACGGAACGAAATAAGATTTATAGGGAAATTAGTTAAAAATAGTAAAAACTTAAAGCATTGGTCCATGAATTTCTTAAACGTGAATTAAAACTGTTATGATTAAATAACTTGGGCCCTCAATCCAGACGCGTGCATAAAGTGGCATAGCCTAAATCTCAATTAGTACTATCTCTGGGTTAATAATTTTTATTAAAATTTAGTTAAGAATTTCTTTCCCAAATCTGTAGAATATGAAATTACAGATTTATGGCGGTATATCTAGGGCCCTCACTTCATTAATGTCTGTACTGAGGAATCTGCAAAACATCAATTTATCTGAAGAAATACATAAATACGACTTTAACATATTTTACTTAGATACCTATGTGAATTTGTTAAAAAGAAATAATGACAAATAGTTAATTGTTAAGAAGTAAATGAATGTCGAATTTAAATAAAACGTCTGAACTGAGAGCCCAATATTACATTTAGTATTTTATCTATGTTTTCGGCTTTGTCATCAATTTTGTGTCAAATAAAATTACTCAAACAAAAAAGTAAAACCGGGCAAGAGCGAGTCGGACTCGCGCACCGAGGGTTCCGTACCATCATATGTTTTTAAATTTTCATCGGCGAGGCCTATATTCATCAGAGAATTGTAACTGTGCACTGCGGTGTAGAATATTGCAATTTTATGTCAGCGCCAACTCTTGACCGATAGTGGAACTAATGTAACTTTTGTTGATGATTTCTGAAAAAGTGTGTTAATTAGAGACTTCGTTTTATTTTTCCTGCAATCTTTAGGTACATAAACTTCTATCACATACAATTATTTCAGATTTTTCTCTTTGCAACCTTCGGAGATAAGGGGGGGGTAACGGTATTTTTTTAAATTTTTCATCAAAAGTCGAAAACTATGCGGCCTAAAAAAAAAGAAAATATGTTTGAGAATGTGCAAACTGCGCTCTTTCATATGATACCCTACATGCCCTAGTAGCCCCACTTCGAATTTTTCAGTTGCAAAAAATATACATATATGTATTTTTTTATTTCTTTCTTATTTTCAAAATAGTTGGGCAAACGTCATCTAAAACTATTCCAAACAAGTTGATAGCATTAGTAGTTCTTGAGATATCCAGCTGTGACAGACATACAGACAGACAGACTTAGTCTCACCAGTTATTTTTTCGACCATTTTTAGGGTTCCGTACTTTGGTACGGAACCCTAAAAATGGTCGCGATCCGATTAATAGTTGCGGAGAAATGCGTGGACAAACATACATACATACATCTCTAAAATTTTGTATATTTGTTTAGAAGCCCTAGTAGATTGTCATATTATTATGTGAATATAATCCTCCTTTTTTTTGAAGTCGGTAAAAATTCAAAAACAAAACGACATAACTACATAAGTGCTAGCTCTAACGAAGTAAGTAACTGCAGCAAGCGTCATCGTCAGTGCCAGACGGACTGATACTGGTACAACAATCAGGTCAATGTTGTTCGATGGTCGGGGGCGTACTCGACCTCACCGAAGCTCTTCAACCTGTATGTTAATGCGCTGATAGAGGGGCTCAGCAGCACGCATGTCGGTTGCCATATTGGAGGTGTGTGCCTAAACAATATCAGTTACGCTGACGACATGGTGCTGCTGAGCGCCTCTGTCTGTGGTTTGTCAAGGCTGATTGGCATGTGTGAAAAGTATGCTGAAGAACATGGTTTGTTGTATAACTCGAAAAAGAGCGAGTGCATGGTTTTTCGGGCCAAGAGGAGGAGGTGTCCTGATTACGTACCGGCAATTAAGCTCAACGGATGCCCACTCAATAGAGTTTATTAACCTCTGACCTGGAAGACGATGCAGATATTGAAAGGGAACGTAGGGCGCTGTCTGTTCGTGCGAATATGATAGCCCGCAGATTGGCTCGGTGTTCGAGGGGCGTCAAAATAGCCCTATTTAGGGCATTTTGTACGTCCTTCTATACTGGCAGTCTATGGATAGGTTACACGCAGTACAGTGCTCTACGCGTCCAGTACAATAACGCGTTCAGGGTGCTCTTGGGGCTGCCCCGCTTCTGTAGTGCGTCGGGAATGTTTGCCGAGGCGCGTGTGGATTGTTTCCACACAATCATGCGCAAGCGGTGCACATCCCTGGTGCGTAGGGTGCGGGCCAGTCCCAACAGTATCCTGAGCGCTTTTGCCGAACGTTTCGACTGTCAGTACGTGAACCACTGCTGCATGGTTCACGTACTGACTAGTGTTAAGATATTGTTTTGATTTTATTGATCTATAATAATTAATTCACTTTCAAATATTAATGTAGGTATATTGTCAATTTAAATGTAATTCGTAATTTATATATTTTTCAATTAAAATTTTATTTTATTTTTATTTAAGTAGGTATTTAATTTAATTTTTAATTTAAGTGTTTCTATATTATTTTTATTATAGGTCAATCAATTTATGAATGATTACTAACACTATTTTGTAAGCTCGTATTGTACCTACTAACAAACAAAGGATGTAATTAATCTGATAAATAAATTATTATTCCTTCATTTACATAAATCTTATTTTATTGTATTTTTTAATATTTCTTAATAAATAAAAGTAAGTATAAAAAACATTTAAAAATATAAAAAAATAGTTGTCCGCCGGTGTGGGAGCAGGGTCCAAGCTACCGGTGGTTAGGGCTCCAGAGACAGGAACCTCCTCACAATGCGAGCCGTATCGAGGAGTACTGCCTTCTGAATCAGGCCCTTGATCCAACCGCCTAACGAGAGCCTCGATAGATGTTGATCGAGGCTTTCGGCTATCAGTCCATTGGCCGATACGACAATCGGCACAATGATAGCCGAGCTCACATTCCACATGTCAACAACCTCGTGAGCTAAACCACTCGAGTCGACATGAAGATGCAAACTATAATAACATTTAAAAACAAAGCTTAAGTAGGATTTGGCGAATTTTTCAAACCACACCAATGATTCACTTGCGTTCGTCCCCTTTACTATTTACTGTGCTGGAAGTGGCTATAGACTTTATAGGCTTTATTATGCATGGGTAAACTTCAATAAATGTAGGCTCTTCTTTTAGTAAAGTCGAGATATTTAATTTGCTTCTCTTTCTCAGCTTTCACGAGGTTCCCGTCATGTGGAATGGTAACATCGACATTCATTGTGCGGCGCGCTAATCGGTCTATCACCACTATATCAGGCTTATTGGCAACAATAGTCCTGTCAGTAATGATAGAACGATCCCAGTACAATGTGACATGGTCATTTTCAAGAACTGGGTCGGGCACATACTTGTAGTACGGTACCTCAGAATCTACAAGTTTATATTTCAAAGCAAGTTGCTGATGAATAATCCTAGCTACTTGGTTATGCCTGTGCAAGTAGTCGCCGTTAGCCAGACGAGAACAACCAGAGATAGTATGTCTGATAGACTCACCCGGACGGTGGCATGCCCGACACACGTCACCCGTCCCGTCCTTCATAATATGTCTCCGGTAGTTATTCGTTAAGATAACTTCGTCCATAATTGCACAGACAAAACCTTCAGTTTCCCCGAAAAGGTCACCAAAACGTAGCCAGGATACGGACGCTAAGAAGTCTACACCGGGCTCATGAAGAGCCCGATAGAAGCGCCCGTGAAGCTCCTTGCTTTGCCATACCTTCTTGCGGTCATCAGTAGAAAGTACTACAGGTTTGCGCCAGTTCTCTTTAGCCATGGAGAGCGGGGTGAGCCCCTTGTCCACTGCGACCACATCATGGTGCATACCCACTTCGGCTTTTAAAAAATATTCTCTGAGACTGCACACCTCGCGGTTGTGGAGGGTCTTCGCATTTAAAAAGCCTCGACCCCCGCACTTCCGCGGGATATACAGTCTCATCACCGATGATCGTGGGTGATGCATTCGGTTTGCGGTCAGTAGTGTACGGACTCTTCTATCCAGGGCGTCGAGTTCCGTCTGAGTCCATTTGAGTATGCCGAAAGAGTACATCAAAACCGGCATGACCCAACCATTGAAGGCGCGCACCTTATTTCCGCCCGAAAGAAGACTGTTAATACCTTCTTCAGGCGACAAAAGAAGCGCTCCTTCAACGATTGCTTCATGTCAGCATCGTTGATGCCTAACGTTTCCGACATACACAAATACTTATAGCTTTCGGATGAGGAGAGGGATCTGAGGCTTATGGAATCGGAGAGTTGAATTCCCTCGGATTCCATAATCTCCCCTCGCTTTACATGCATGACTGCACATTTGTCCACACCAAATTCCATCCTGATGGCACTACTGAAAGTTTCAGTTACCTTCAGTAGCTCCATCAGACGCAATTTGTTGGGGGCAAAGAGTTTTAAATCATCCATGTAAAGGAGGTGAGATATGACCTGACCACCTCTCTTCAACCAATAGCCTAGACCTGAATCCTCCAGTAGTGTACTTAGAGGATTCAGGGCTAAGCAAAACCAAAGTGGACTCAAACTGTCGCCCTGAAATATTCCCCGTTTAATCCATACAGGCTCATCATTCCCCTGGATCTGTCGACATCCTGGATAATGAAGGACCGTCTTCCATTGCCCCATACACGACTCAAGGAAGGTGCGTAGAGTGGCATCTATCTTGTACAACTCCAGCACCCTCATGAGCCATGTATGTGACACCGAGTCGTAGGCCTTCTTGTAATCTATCCAACATGTCGACAGATCCTTGCGGGATCGACGAACCTGTTGGCTAATGGCCATGTCTATGAGGAGTAACTCCTTAGTACCGCGGGACCCATTCCTACATCCATTTTGAGAGGCAGACATAACCGAGTTGCTCTCAATGTGTGTATTAATTTTCGCTCTCAAAATAGATGTAAGAAGTTTATAAACCGTCGACAAACACGTGATCGGTCTATAATTCTTGGGTTCCGCGGGACTACCTGATTTATGGAGCAGGTGGGTAACGCCTGTTGTTAGAAACTGCGGTAGCGACCCAGACTCCAAGGATGACTGGAACTGAGATGCCAGGCAAGTGTGTGAACTAATTAGCCATTTCAGCCAAAAATTGTGCAGTCCGTCCGGTCCCGGTGATTTCCAATTCGGTAATGGACGGACCGCTCTGGCAACGTCTGATGGCGTAATTAGGACTGTTTCCATTTCTGGTACAGACTCACACACTCGCTCGACATCCTGCATCCAGTCAGCCTCAGTGTGACAGACGGGCACCGACCAGATGCTGCACCAGAATGCACTTGTGGCGGCATCATCAGGGCGGCATACATCTGTCACATTTTGTTCAGGTCGCTCCCAAGCTCTATACACCCACCCCCTTTCATCGCTCTGGAACATGCGATTCTGCGTGTATCGATCAACCCGCCGCTTATACCGCCGAATTCGGCTCGCCCATGCACAAACTTTCTGCTTCAGGAAGTCGATGCGCTCTGTGACACGGGACATGTATTCTCGAGGGCTGATTCCAGTCCCCGAGAATGCCCGCTTTACAAAGCGCATCACACGTGGTCGTGTATTGCCCTCCCTGAAGCAGTATAGTTTGCCGATGAGTACCCTGGCCCCATCAATACGACGTTCGATCCTGCGCTGCCAGGCTGGTACGGCTGGTTTTGGTCGAATAGCTCCGTCACAGTTTGGGAATTTGACGTTAGCTAAACGACATGCCGCCACAGCCGCACAGTACAGGATCGAATGTGTATCAACGAGATCCTCGCTGCTCTCGAAGAGACTCTTGAGCTGCGAGTCCAAGGCACACACCAGCGCCCTATTTTTTTTGTGCATGGGTAACCGTGGTAATCGGGGTCTAAGTTCGGCTGGAGTGGACCTATATTCGCGTAATGCATCCTCCAGTGCGCTCCTCAGTCGGACGTTGCACTGGCTACTTACTGTGTCAACCCTATCATGCTCTTCTTCAACATGATTGGACCGCGGCGGGATGGCATCAACAGTTGACGCCTGTGCCGCAGTTTGTGCCGAAGTCGAGACGATATGGTGGCTCAGTACCTCTGAGCGCAGCCTATCAAGTGCGATATCGTCCAACCTGTGATTGCGTTGGATGACCCGCACCTGATCCGACAGTCGTTGGGCCGAAACGTTGACGGTTGGTTCCAGTTCCTGGAACAGAGACAGCATCCTATCGCGGTACGCAGTGAGGTTAATTCCCCCCTCTGTAGACCCGTAATATGCGCGCATGACGTTCTCGTTCATAGACTGAGTCCATCTCATGCGCTACACACAACCACCGGTAGCGGGGACCCGACTCGGGGCCGGATGGCCCCTAAGTCCCAAGCTCCTCGGTGGCCGGCCTCTCCCCTGCCGACGTACAGGTGTTGGCGACGTCGGCGGCGGAGAAAAATACTCGTCGCTCGAGCTCGACGCAACTGCTACGGCCGCGGCCGGTGTCACAGCACTCTCGATGGGGCTGGGTTCCGGCGGTGGCGGGGCGGGGCTGAGCGACGAGTCCGGAGGTGGTAGGCGTGCTCGGCGAGCTGCTAGTCTCGTCAACATTTTTTCACATCAATATTTTCGTGTTTTTATGTCGGGGGTGACATGACAGATGTCACCCCCGGTTCGGCAGTTTTTGATGTAGGTTTTTAAATAGTAAATTCATTGTGTTTTTTAAATTATTTTTTGTTAATTCAATTTTGGTTTCACATTCAACATAAAAATTATAAATATGACTATGGTACTGCTTCTAAATATTAAAAATCTTAAAAATATATAGAGATGACAATATTGACGTGTTGACGCTGTTGGTGTTGCTAGCTTAATTATTATTTATTTCTATATTTTAACATATCTCGGGACCTTGGAGTCCCGGTCCTTTGGAAGGCGTACGAGGGGCCGAAGCCAACTCGCAGAGGCCCGTTAGAGATGTTCAATGAAATGAGGCACCAACCGACGATTATCCCTGTATGCACTATGCAAGTGCACCCAAGGATAACCCCCGGTTGGTGTAGGACTATTGCAGGATATGGAAAAATAAAAAGTTGGACTATTGGTTTGGGTGGCTAAAGTGGACCGGTTTCCAGGAACTATGGTAAAACTATGACCCCTGCCTGATCAATGCTTTATATATACACAGATAAAATAGCAGGGGGTGACTTGCACACTCAATAATGGGCCCCCGAAAACGGCCGCTAGCACATAGTGACGTAGCGACAAGGGGGCAACACGTCCTGAGGTGCTTATGAGGAGTGGAGAGGTATTCCACGGCTATCAGGACAATCCCGGAAGTACGGTCAAGATCCCTACCAGCATCTTACTGGAATACTTCCTTCCTCCGAGCACGTTTGCTCTTGCGAATCTCCACTTAAGCCGGCCAATAAAGGCAAGAATGAGGTGGGAGCTCTGTTCCTCGTCATTGTTCACTCCAGCCGGCCGATAAAGGCAAGCCAGAGGTGAGGAACAAGACTTCTCCCGGGAGATAGGGTCCGTGGGGTCGCTACTGCCCAACAGCTCGCCACATGCTGCCCTGCGGGTTTCTGCATCCCTCTTGGTCTGGCTCCTCACATTAGACCTGTCCCGGCAAAGTAAACTCTTCCGGCACAGGCCTAGAGTTCGGAGCGCGCAAGCCCCACCACGACGTCAACGTAGAGATACGGCGGTGGGGTAATTATTATTATTATTATAAGTCTGAAAAGTCTACAAAGAAAACAAAACTGACTGACAAACGAGTATAAACTAATTCCATGCCGGTATCGGTAGTACATACATATAAGGTAGTTTGACTATTTCAATTATGGTGCATTAGGCATACGGCAGGTACAGTCTCTTCGGTAATGTGCGCTGGTGGATGGATTCTATAAATTCTATTACGTTTTGACCTTTCATCGCTACTTTATGATTTTGAGTAAAACATCATTTGGAAACTTTCCAAATACTTTTTTACACATATAGGTACAACATAAATTAGATCACTGTTCTGCCACTATGGACATGACGCATTACAGGCACAGGCCATCGCTACTATCGGCCATTCATTCAGTGTAGATGTTTTCCCTTCAAGAACATAAAATGAAGTAAAATAGTCGTAGGGGCCAGTTTCCAAATCGTTAGATCGGAAGTTCGGAACGTGTGCGAGCGACCCCGATTGCGAGCGGGGACGGCGCGGCGTCCGGAGCAGTCCCGGCGCGGCGGCGGGCGCGCCGATAGCGATAGCGCGACAAGCGAGTGCACACGGCACACGAAACTTGAGCGAAGTTGCAGTGCGCTGCTGAGCGCCAGTTACATCGCTCAGGCGCGCCCAGGGCCCTGTTCAATAAAGCTGACAATCCGACAAGTCCGACATATGTCAAAAAGTGACAATTCGACAATTTTTCTGTTTAATAAAACTTACAGGCAACAAAATTGTCATGGTGGAAAATTCACAAATATGTCGGATTGTCGTGACAATTCGACATTTTTCTGTTTAATAAAAAAATTTAAGCGACAGGTGACAATTTGTCGTGAAAAACTTGTCAAATCTGCTTTATTAAACAGAAAATTGTCATGACATATTTGTAGAATTGTCCGACAATTCTGACAGGAGAGTTACCCTCTGTCGCGATATTATATTTTGAATTTAGAAGGTCTAAGAAAGTGTTTTTAAAAGGTTTATTACAAAAAATGGTACTTACATCGAGCAGTGAGAGTAGTGATGGTGTCTATAGTCTTTATTGAAAATACCTAATGTTGTTAATTTTTTGGCTATTTCCTTCCATTTTTTTATTTTTATATCGTGGGTCAATTGGTCACTAAACTTCCCAAATTAGTATATTTCTACTTTCATAAATAAGGCCCAAAGTGGTAAGTTTTTTGGGCATTTCCATTTTACACGCGTTCAAAACAAACAATCGAAGTTGCACTAGTGATTCATTCATTCTTTTACTTCGTTAATATTTTTTCTATTTTACCCTCTTTTAGCCTCATAAAACAAAATTATTTGCAAATATATCAAAAGTCGACATAATAGTCACGACAATCCGACAGTTGTCAGAAATATTTTGACTGTGGTTTTTTGACATAATATGTCAACATTTTTAATAATAAATAAAACTCGACATAATACATATGTCGAGTTTTATTAAACGCGTTTTCACATGACAAATATGTCAAGATTTCATCTGTCGATTTTTGACATATTTGTCACTTTTATTAAAGAGCTTAAGTGCGACAACTCTACAATTTTGTAAGTTTTTGACATATATGTCGAATTGTCAGCTTTATTAAACAGGGCCCTGATAACAGCGCGTCGCTTGTGACTGTGACGGCTCTCTGCTGCTACTACTTAGACAAAGAAAAGTATAGACGGCGGGTAGCGCCATTTCATTTCCTCAAGAAAGGGATAGAGTATTGAGTTATTATAAGTAACAGAAAAGGATAAAGCTATACTATTTCCGTCTCTCAGTGCGTGCCCATTTTTTCAAGGCAGCTACATAAGTAGCCAATGTTATTTGGCGGTGTTCTTTGAAATGAAAATAGGTAAAAATAAAAAGATTTTGCCGGCGGGTGGAGTGTTGTCAACTTATGAAAATTTGCCATATTCAGTGTTAAATTTTGCATGGATTATAAAAATAAAAAATCAGTAACTTTTGGTTTTTAAGAGTTACATTTTTATAACAATTTTTTCTAGTACGTATGTTGAACCAGGAATACGCCTTTAATGGATCGGACAGGGTTTTTTATATATATATTTTTTATTAATTACATTTTTAATTATTTGATATTTAATATATTTTATATTGTATGATAGTGCTTAATTGATTTTGAAAATTGATTTGATTGAATTTTATGTTGTAATAATAATAATGTATTTATAATAAATAGTATTAATTAATTAA
Organism: Oligia latruncula; assembly: GCA_948474745.1. Lineage (NCBI taxonomy): Eukaryota > Metazoa > Arthropoda > Insecta > Lepidoptera > Noctuidae > Oligia > Oligia latruncula. The sequence continues at coordinate 44,786 of OX419685.1, forward strand.
ATTAGTAGTAGTCGCCTCCTTGGCGTAGGCCTCCCCCAGTTTTTTCCAGTAGTGTCGTTCGTACAATAATGCCTTTCAAATGACATCTTTTGTTGCAAAACAGATTTCAGAAGGCCCATTTATGCCAACATTCAAAGTGCAAGGCCAAGTTTACCACCTTATTGGTTCATTATTGCCTGAAAATGACGTCTCGAATCGTCTCGCGCACCCCGTTGTTTTCCAGTCTCCGGGCTCTTAGAATTCGACATCAGACGATTCAGATCTTCGATTTAGACGACCCCGTTGTCGCTGGCATAAGCAACAGGATCCGCGTACGAAGTCGCGGGCAGAAGCTATTAACCATATAAATATTGTGGCTCATAATCCGACCAAGTGAATGTCGCGTCCGGGGGCGACAGGTTTGCGTGCACGCACTTCCTCTACGCAGTATCGAGTTAGTTCTTTTACCAAATAAAAACTAGTAAAAAACCGGGCAAGAGCGAGTCGGACTCGCGCACCGAGGGTTCCGTACCATCATGTTTTTAAATTTTCACCGGCGAGCTACTTACTAGATCTCGTTGAAACCAATTTTCGGTGGAAGTTTACATGGTAATGTTGTACATTTACTGTATAAAGTATTATATGATTTTAATTATTGTGAATGTGAGGACTAGGTATGTGGGTATTTTTTTTTTCTCTCTTCGTTTTAATCATGATCTGGCAGTTTGAGTAGTTTATGCGGCCTACCCAAATGGGTTCACCCTTGTTTGGTATAACAACGTTTTGTCGAAAATCGCTTCGGCTAATTTTAGTTACAATAAAGTCATTTCGTATAATTATTCATTTGACCGAATAATTAATTGGTAGATTTTTATTTAGCATATTTATTTCTTTGAAATAATGTCATTTGACCGAATTTTCACATGCACTAATTTTATTTAAACTAATGTTTCACTAGACTAATAATGATTTAGTCGAAAGATCGTATCAAATATTCAGTTGACCCCAGGGCACCCCGAGGTTCGGTTTGGTTAGGTTCCTTTAAACCCTGTACACAGAAATAGGAGCCCCGCGAAGCGGGGCTACGTCGACATAGGACGCAAGAGCAAGGGAAGGGCACCCCGAGGTTCGGTTTGGTTAGGTTACTTTAAACCCTTTACACAGAAATAGGAGCCCGCGAAGCGTGTGTGTCTGTGGTGTGTGTTCAAGTAACCTAACCAAACCGAACCTCGGGGTGCCCTTCGCTCGCTCTTGCATCTTATGTCGACGTATTACATTACACCAATTGAATATTCGATAAAATACATGTTATACCACCTGAACATTACATCAAATGAACATTATACCTTTTGATCAATAGCGCAAATGTTGTTATCGCAAATAAATATTCGATGAAATGAAAATTATGTTAATCGATATTATACAAACTGATTATTTTCCTAAACGTTGTTCGAATTAGTAACATTACATCAAACGTTCTTATATCAAACAAGGGTGAACCACCCAAATGTCCTGTCTTTGGTATTGTTCGTCGAATCGTTGAGCTCCTCAAGTTCTGAGTTGAGCTCCACGATTTTTGACAAATGCGTGCACTGATTGGACAGGTCCGCTCAATCTGTGTGGTTCTTTCCTCAAAAGACCATTTCAGACACCAATCTACATGGTCTTCACATGATCTGACCAAGATTTTGTCTGGACTTTAAAAAGAGACTGTGACTTCTGAGTTTGTTTCGGCCTTTCTTCTCAGAATAGTCAGTTAGGAAACGCCGACCTCATCTAGTTTAAAAAAAAATATGATTGACGTGTAAAAGTGTTTGTACAAACCTACTTACAGAAATAAAATCTTTTATCATTTATCATATTGTTTAGATATAATCGCAGTGGCAGGGCCTGATGGCAGGCAAATATGGCGAATTAGGCGCAGCAGGGCCTCGCGGGGAGAGGCGCAGGGTCGCGGGCGGCGCGAAGCCTTCCGTGGTAATTAGTTGTGCGATAAGGCGACAACGACGAACGTCGCCGGCTCTAATGAAAAAATAATGACGTCAACGCGCGCTCTCTTCATCGAGTCAATTAGTGGAGATCGTGTCACCGCTGCGGCCGACACTCAGAGCCAAACCACATGGTGCGGTGCAGCGCCGCACCGCAAAGATTTCGACGAATCGGCGGGCACCCGAGCTGCTCGTGTGCCCGCCGATTCGGCAAAAAAAAAAATCCCTATGTCCATCATATAGCAGTTTCGACCCACTGCCCGCCCGACCGCCCGGCCGCCCGGCCGCCGCACGAGCGGCATCAGACATAACCTGTCGCCCGCTTAGCGACCTCGTAAAAATATTAGCTTCGCGTTTCATATCAAGTCGTTATAATAATACGTCAACTCGTAAATAAGCTTCATATACCTACATAAAATTTACGAGTATTTCATGATAAAATTTACTGTAGTGGTCCATACATAGGTAATCCACATTTTTACTCGACTGCGGTGGAGCCCAAAAGTAATGTTTTTTTGATGGTATGTAATGTAGGTATGTAGTACCTATGTCTCTATTCGGATGTGATAAAAGAAAGGGTTCGAGGCAGCGATTCCTAAAATATAACACGTTTTTACTGACTTCAAAAGAGAAGGACCCGTATGTATGAATGTCAGCGATTTTCTCAAAAACTAATGAAGCAATTTTGATAATTATTTCATTAATGTGATCTGCATACTTTCAGGAAGGTTTTAGTATACATATAATACCTACATTAGGTAATTATTCTTATGTAAGAAGTTATGATTTATTCCGGTCATGCATAAATGTAGGTACTGCATCTCCGGCATTTCTCTGCGAATTTTGATGATTCTTCCAGTCGGTGTCTTCAATTATGTTTCACAGCTTCATTCGAAGCGATTTATTGTTTACGTATTGTAGCAGCGCCTCCATGTACCAGCTTTGCACGGATTTTTAAAGGTAAGTAAAAGATTATAATTTTTTTTATTTCTCTCGCAACACTGTATCCGTTTACCCCTACTTTGCTCCCACTACACTATTTCTCTTTAACGGTCCGCAGCCATTTTAATATCATTCCGCGTTTCCGTGCTCAAGCCTTCGCACGTCTCCGCTCCTGCAAATAGATCCAGCTCCTCAAAAATGGGCAAGAAAAGGAAGATAGAAAAAACTGAAGAAAAAATACTGCGAAAAATACAAAAGTTGCAAAATAAATTGCAGGCAACGACTAATCGCCGTATTATTTCTTCATCCGAAGAAGACTTACACAGTAAGTTACAGAATTATTATAAAACTATTATCAGTGATGCGAGGTTACCAAATTTGGGTCTCCTCTGTCATTATATTATAAAGTGATGCGTACTGCCATACTGAGGCTGATACTGTCACATAATACTTACTTACCTAAGTGATGCGAGGCTACCAAGCTTGGGTTGTCGACATAATTATAACAATACCTGAATTGATAAAAACATCTAGACCTACTTCTTCACAACCAGTTTTAAGATTTCCTTTTTTCGACGTTCGTCCTCAGATCTGTCCCGCTAAATGCTTAGAAGTTTATATAAATAAGACTCAACCGCTTCGCAAAAATGATTATTTATTTGTAAGCTATAGAAAACCACACTCAAAAGTTTCATCACAAACACTTAGTCACTGGATAAAAGATACACTTTACAGTAGCGGTATAGATACGTCCGTATTTAGTGCGCACAGCACTCGTCATGCAGCCACATCCTCTGCCAATAGACTTGGAGTCAATATTGACCTGATAAAAGATACACTTTACAGTAGCGGTATAGATACGTCCGTATTTAGTGCGCACAGCACTCGTCATGCAGCCACATCCTCTGCCAATAGACTTGGAGTCAATATTGACCTGATAAAAGATACACTTTACAGTAGCGGTATAGATACGTCCGTATTTAGTGCGCACAGCACTCGTCATGCAGCCACATCCTCTGCCAATAGACTTGGAGTCAATATTGACCTGATAAAAAAAACTGCCGGATGGAGTGAATCATCTTCTGTCTTCGCAAAACACTATAATAGGCAGGTTGTAACTGATCCTCATCTCTTTGCCACCACAGTACTGGCTGGTGGTCATGATCTGTAACAATTACAAGTAATATTAGATTAAGAATATAAATAAATGTAAAATAAAGTTAAGTCAATGATAAACAATATAATAAAAACCGGCCAAGTGCGTGTCGGGCCACGCACAGTGTAGGGTTCCGTAATAGCCCGTTATCACAATATAGTACGATTCTGTTGTTCTTTATTCTGAATATAAGTAATGGTAAAGATATTAGAAGTGAATGGTTATAATAACAAAAACCGACTTTAAACTTGAATTATCATTGCTAAGACGTGCGGGGATGTCGATCAGAAGTGTGATGGTCTTAAACGTTTAACAAGTTCGTTTGTGACTTCTATCTCAGCTCTTCTTCGTCAGCGCCATCTAGCGGCAGTATTGTGAAAGTTATGATAATTTATTGTGGTTTTTTTAGTTTTTTTTTTCATATTTTGTTTTTCAATGCAAGTCTTTGCCCGTTATAAACAAGTAACTGCTTCATCTTAGCCACTTTAAAGGATTAATGCTCAGGATTTTGTATTTGGTACAAAATTATCGAACACCCGAGTTCAACGACTATTACTGCTAAACTAATAAAGTTATCTTAATTCCTATAGTTTTAAAGTTCATGAAATGCACTATCATCGTGAATTTTTCCAGATTTTTCAAGCCAGCAGTTTAGCTTTTAGAGGGGGGGGGACGCCCTACTGGAACAAAAATTTGCACTTTAAAGTTTAATATTTCGTAAATGGAGCATTAAATCGAAAAATAATTTTATCAACCCCCAAGTCATTTTAGTAGACCTATTCAACGATATCCCACACGATGGGGTAGACGACGAAAAAAATATTCATCCCCACTGCACATGTAGGGGAGCTACCCTAAAAAAAATATTTTCCAAAATTTTATTCTACCACTTTCTCGGCGTAATTGATATACACACTCCTACAAAATTACAGCTTTCTAGCACAAACGGTCTCTTAGCAAAACCTCGGACAGACGGACGGACATGACGAAACTATAAGGGTTCCTTGTAGGTACCTACTACGGAACCCTAAAAAGCACTTGTGATTACTCACCTGTCTTGTTTAATTTCGCATTTTTGTCTCTGAACATCTACAATACGTAAACAATAAATCGCTTCGAATGAAGCTGTGAAACATAATTAAAAATCAAACGAACTTACCAAGTGAAGTTCGATGATAATTATGTGAACAGCTTCATTCGAACTTACCAAGTGAAGTTCGATGATAATTATGTGAACAGCTTCATTCGAACTTACCAAGTGAAGTTCGATGATAATTATGTGAACAGCTTCATTCGAAGCGATTTATACCCTCTACCCTACCCTAGATAAATAAAAATGTGAAATGTTTATTAGCTTTCAACAAAATGATATTAAAATAAATAAAATAAAATATTTTTAATTCAGATATCAAAGATCCATAGGTAGGTACATTATAAATAACAATATTACATAAATGACAATACCTAACAATTAAAATGAGGATTAAAATGAACATTAAAAAAAAGAAAATGAAAAATAAGAGTCAAAATTAACATCAAAATTAAAATCAAAATTAGAATCAAAATTAAAATCAATAACAAAATTTAAATGCAAATTAAAATTGTAATTAAATGACCGATTTAATAAGGGACCTCCACAGCGGAGATGAAACCCTGTCAGCCACAGTCTTCAAGATTATGTTGCGGCTGCCACGCATTCTGCAGATCAAGGATACCGTCCTCTTGCGAATGATGGCATGGAAGCCATCAGTGCGAAACAACGCGAACATCCCCGATGCACTACAGAAACGTGGCAGCCCCAACATCATCCTGAAGATATTATTATACTGGACGCGAAGGGCATCTAGTGATTTTATGGTGTGACAGACCCACAGACTTCCAGTGTAAAAGCTCTGACAATATGCCTTAAAAAGCGTAATTTTTACTTGTTCAGAACAACGGGAGAATCTGCGGGCCAGCATATTACCTCTGACCGCCAGAGCCCTACGCTCCCTCTCAATGTCTACATCGTCCTGAAGGCCGTCGGTAAGGAAATGTCCCAGATATTTAAACTTCACGACACGATTTATGCTCAAGCCATTTAGGGTAATATTGTGAGAATGATCAGAACATCCACCGGCGGCCCTAAAGACCATGTATTCACTCTTCAGTACATTATATAAAAGGCCATGTTCACCAGCATAGGCCTCACACACCTTTAATAACTCTCCGAGACCCCCCGCCGTCGGGCTCAGCCACGGAATAGAAAAAACAAGTGGAAGTGCCCTTAGGCTTGCTTAGTACGGGAACCAGTGTCGCCAAACTCACACAATTGCAAATTAAAATAAACATTTCAATACACAGAAAACGATGATATAATTGGCTACTAATTATAAATGCAACTTTGGCGAAAAGTTTATTTATTGTTGTTCAAAGTTAAGTCTTATTACAACTACTGAATGTTGTTTTTATTTTACATGTCAAATTCAATGAAGTACATTTTTCCATGTATCAATCAAATTCGAGCAATCCACAACGAGTTCAGTTACTCAACGCTAGAGGGCGCTGTTCTAAATTACTCTATTTAGCACGCTAACGTCATTGAAATAGATGTCATATTTGTATGCACCTGTTATCTATTTTTCTACTCAGCTAGGGATGAGGACAAGTTATCTATAATTAAATTCAAATATCTCGAAAACGGTGCGTCCTAGGCAAAAAATAACCAAAATTTAACCCCCCCTGTGTCACCCCCGTGCAAGCAGTATCCCAACATGAATTAAGGAAAAAAAAAATTTTTCGACCGACAAAAAAATCGAAAAAAAATCTCAAACGTTTTTTTTTTCAATATTTCGCGGGTTTTTTACATAAGTAGTCATGGTTTTCGACTAGAGCAACAAATTCTTTCCAGAAAACATCCGAGACACCATTTTGAAAATATAGAGCGTTTTATATAAAATAAAATTCGGAGGCCCATAATTCGGAAACGGTGCGTCGTAGGACCATGCTTCTAACAATCTAAATTGTTTCTATGGTCAAGGTTAATTCGAAACTGCAATTAAATTGGGACAGTTTTGAAAAAAAAAATCGAAAAGTCATCGCGCCAGTGCTCCTGGCTACACTTCAACCGGACCCAGTTCTTTACCTGAATTAATAACAATAGAAAACGTATCTACTGGTTATTGAGAATGTTCTCCTTGTTTTTGAAGTCGGTTAAAAAGGAAAATGAATTTAATTACTGTACTCTATTAATGACATTAATATGAAATGTACTTAGGTGATGTCCCGAAACCCCGACATTAGTCTCGAAAAAATATTTCAGTTGTAAGGAAGTCTCAGACTTTCGTCTATGTTCTTCGAAGTTTAGGCAAATAGGCACTACCTATTCCTATCACTGTTTATTAGTATTAGTTCTTTTTGAGGCCTACGTCCAACTATGAATGAATGACATTGGTTTGTTTGTCAGAATATAAATACTCATACTCAAACCATATAATTCAATTAATCGAGAAGAACGACAACGAGTACATAATATGTCATGGAACGTTTCACTATATAAATACACATTATATTGTTTTATCGATACCGAACTATTTGAATGTGTCCCATCCCTAATCGAGTAGCGTCGAAATTTCTAGAATGTATACGATGATATTCAAGACAGCGAGCAAGTTGATTTAGACTTTGAACAATGGACAGCAAGCAATATGGTTAAGGTTCAAAGCAATTAATATGGTTTTGTCAATAAAAACAATTATATTGAAATTTATCATAGTTTTATACTTACCGGTGATACGATACACCTCCGCAAGATACATTTTTTGTCCTGCTATCGTTTTTGCATGTAAAAATTTCACAATAAGGCATGTTTGTAATATTTTTCGTTACGTTCGAGACGTCTTATCACAGCAAGTAGCTAATCGTGATTGAGCCGCCTCAGAGCCGGTGTTGCGGAGCTCCGCATAATTGTGACACACGCGCGATAGCTGCGTGGCACTTCCACTTGTATTTTCTATTCCGTGGGCTCAGCAGCACCATATCGTCCGCGTAGCTTATATTGTTGATGCAAACGCCATCTACCGAGCAACCGACGCGCTTGCTACTGAGCTCGACAATGAGTTATATTCGACAATGAGCTATATAGTGATACATGTTGAAGAGCTTGGGAGAGGTCAGTCCTCCCTGTCTTACCCCGCTCTCCAGCCTGTATCCGAGAGTGTATTAGCCCACCTCACAAAATTGGTTTGGTTTCCATACCAATATTTCAAAATGTTGAGCACAGCCACCGGTACACCCCCATTCCTCAACTTTCTCCAAAGCACATCGTACGACACGAGATCAAAAGCCTTGGAGAGGTCAAGGAAACAGACATATACCGGTGTCTTACGGTCAGTATAGTACTGGACAGTATGCTTGAGACTTAGGATTGCGCTTTCAGTGGATAGCCCGGGCCGAAATCCGAACTGAGCGTCATGTAGTTTTATATATTTATCCAATCTGGAATCAAGCAAACCGTCCAGCACCTTAGCAATCGCAGTTGCCAGAGATATGGGGCGGTAGTTCCCCTTATCCCAGATATCACCAGTCCTATTCTTCACAATGGGCACTACGATCGTTTTCATTAAATCATGTGGTAAATAGGAGTGATTCATGCACATTGTGAAGAACATGGCCAGGACTCTCGGAAGGTGAACCCCTGCATACCGCAAGTGCTCAACACTAAGCCCATCATGACCGGGGGACTTACCACCTGTCATTTTCCTTAAAACGGCTCTTACCTGACTAGCTGTAAAATATACAGACGAGTCATCCCCCTCCCAACCGGTCTCCAAAATAGTAGACGACACTGAAGGGCCCAGCGGGGAGCGCACCTTGAAATGTTCCCTAAACATATTAGCGACATGCCCCGGTTCGCTTTTCCCATCCACGCTCACCGGGAGGCCAGGCCCAATACCATGCTTACCAGTAGCCTTCCAGAACTTGCCAAAGTCATTTGCCGATCTGTGTTTAGCCAAAATGTCCATTCTAAGCTGTTCCTGATTGTTTTGGCACCACTTCAAATGACTTTTGAAAACTCTGCGTGACCCAAGCATTTCATCATAAATGTCATCATCATTAGGCCGCTTACATGCTTCCCACAATTTGAATTTAAGCCTGGCCGCATGATGAGCTTCACGAACAAGTTTATTCCAGCCGCATAAGTGCCCGCCCTTATTTCGCTTATTGCCACGCTTCCCGCTGGACCTAACAGCGGCGTTACTTAGAATTCGCACAACATTCTCATACAATTCATTTAATACATTTTTGTGGTCTTCCAAGCTGCAAGACCCACGACTGCAAACCGTGAACTCACTGGGAAAATCAATGCCGCGAAGTCCCTCGTTACATACGTTACATATTTTATTATAATTACTCACTTGAGATTCATCCCTCATACCCCAAACAACTGAGCTACGCTTCCAGTCGCTTGTCAACAGCTTAGGCCTTACAAAACTAATATCACATTTGACAAGTAAGGGCAAGTGATCGGATATAAAAACATCCTCTATAACTCGAACCTCGACAACAGTTCTCCAGGCCGACAACGACACTATACAATGGTCCAGCCATCGTCTGCACCCATGAGCCTCGCTAATAAAGGTATAGGTATCCTGTGATCCCAATTTTTCTAAGTCGGCACAAGTCCAAGACTGATCCGAGCAAAAATTTATCAGTTCATTATAAAATAATTCATGGGGGTGTGCATTGAAATCACCTAATATAAATACATTCTCAACATCCTCACTAGCTACTATTGCACTTATTTCACCTAGAACCTCTGTCATAATTGGTAAGTTGTCCGGTGAGTCAGTCGGCATATACACAGAGAATACGATAATAGTGCGACCGTCAACAACAGCCCGTATAGCTGTTACTCGGGTGCTACTACCCCCTCATAAGGTCTTCCCTTCAGCAAACCAACAGACGTATAGATCTACAGCGGACTTACCTGTATATTCGAAATTGTTAGAAATAGTTCCCAATAGTGGTATGTCATGGGGAAGCAACCAGGTCTCCTGGAGTGCTACTAAGTCAGACATTTCACAGATGTCTCTTATATTGTCTATAGATCGCTTAGCCGATTTACAATTAAAGCTAATCAAATTAAAGTATTTAGTACTGTTTAAATCCTTATTGACAATTTAAATTAACTTGCGTCATGCTTCGATTTAGTTTTGTACCTAAAATGCACAAATCGTCTAAACGTTATACCATTAGGCCAAAACTCATCATTTAAAAATAACTCCAACTTACACTTAGAAAGATACACTTTGTAAGCGTTGTGTTTTTATTTTTCACTTTGTAGTGTTTTTTTGGAAGTCGGTTTTTTTAAATTATTTAATTCCCAAAAAAATCTTATTTTTGTCTTCATATTTTTTTGTCATAACAAATCATTTGACCATACGTTTATTGTCTAAAGATTGTTTTCTGTAATAAATCATTTGATTAACGACCAAATGCCTAAATGACATTATCCATAGTAATACCTATTCTGCCAAGTAAAAATTTGACCAAATGAAAATGTGCATACTATAAAAACTTTTTTACAAAAAAAAAACAACCGACTTCCAAAAAACACTAGGTACAAAGTGAAAAATAACTTTAATTTCGGAAGTCGGTGTCCTTGGATCTGTATTTTAGTTTTTTGCCACCGACTTCCGAAATTAAAGTTCAAAGTCATTTATCAAATTTACAATAGCTTTTACAAAATATTGCTTTTCCCGATGCAGGGACGTTAATGGTTGAGGAGTTCTCCTAGTAAGAACCAGGAGAACTGGAGCTGAGAAGTCACCCTCAGCTCCACTTCACCATAAGTATTGTGACGAGCACGGAATAGATAAATAAGGTTGGAATGGTAATGTGGGCGGGGCAAGCGCGCCACAGTTATGATTCGACAATCATAACTCGACCGATTCATACATTCACCGCGTTCAGTGCGCGCCGGAATACTTCGGAGAACAGAACTCTGCTTAATAATGCCGTGTTGTGCAATTATAACATGTAAGACAAAAAGTCAGACCTCAGGTATAAAGCGAGGAGGTATATCTTTCCATCGGTAAGTCCAAAATAACATTTAATTACAATATTATGTGTCAAAAACATAAAAATATACTGATCATTATGAAATACCAAACATTAACAACATTATTGCAACAATTTACAAAAAATATACATTGCCCGCTGTGTACTCGCTCAATCAACACAATGACCAAGTACGCGTACAATGTAGTGCATGCATTGCGTCCTCTACACTTCAACCGTTGACGTTTCGTCCTTTGCTCTGATTGGCTGTGATGCACGGCGCATGTTTATCGATAGTGAGGTAACCATGTGGTTAAATAAAATCATCGATAGAATTCTCGACTATATTTACGTTTGACAAAGATAATTTTTGGTTTACTTTATATTTAATTAATGATTGTATATTTTTACTTAGACGTATTTTGAGTAGGTAAATTAAATATTATATTAATCATTGAATGAATCCTACCGAATGTTATAAAGGGACTAATCTCTGATTTTTTATTTAAGTTTATGCATTATGTGTATTATTTTGTTATATTTAAATATTTACGTACGTATTGTTGTTATTGTTTCTATTATACATTTTAGGTTTCCTAAAGAACCTAACGCCAGGGAACAATGGATTAACGTGACAGGTAGAGGAAACTGAATGCCGACAAAGACGAGTACTAAATTCGTTCGCAATAAATTAATAGCAAGCGCCAATTACTTAATAAATATGTTTTATTCCAAGGTCAGTGATTATTTGTAATTAATCAAAATAAAATAAAATAATTTCTTAATATTTATTTAATGTTTCATTTTTCCCCATAAATTCATCAGATAATGGGCGAACGAATATCTGCCCTGAGATTTATGTGTGTGTGATTTGGTTGTGTGCGAAATATTTGTAAACATAGTATTGCGTATGTGTAGAAATTAAAATAGTGGGAGTCAAGCGGCGACACTGGTCCTAGTACAAAATTGCAGCGAGGGCCTTTCCAACCTTATTTATCTCTTCCGTGGTGACGAGCATAAATTGCTTAGCAACGACATTAAAGTACCTAATCGAATCGTAACCCGAAGAAATGCTTATTATTGAGTAGTTCCGGTGGCCATCTGTGGTCTTCATCATCAGTTCAACTTCACCAAATGGTGCTTTCCGAAAGCAAATGCACGAGTTACTATAAAAAATTCCCAAATCGCTATAGGTGTGCCTATAAAATTTGAGGGTTTCCCTCGATTTCCATGGGATTCCCTCATCAGATTCCGAGTTGGTGACAATGGGACCACCTCGAGACCATACCCTATCAAACAAACAAAGAATTTTGAAAATCGGTCCACAATTGGCGGAGTAATCGCGTAACAAACACACAAAAAAAAAAAAACTTACCGTCGAATTGAGAACCTCCTTCTTTTTTACCGACTTCAAAAAAAAGGAGGTTATCAATTCGATACGTATGTATGTAATATTATTGGAATTGCATTATATTCACATATGATAATCTATTAGGGCTTCCAAACTATATGTTCGACCTATATGAACTATATGATTATGTCGGGACAATGACATAATTTCTAAATCACAGTATGGCTTCCAAAGTAAGAAATCTACAGCTCAGCTACTTTCCAATTTTACTGATGAAGTAAACAACTATCTAAATGACAAGCAGCATGTGATACTCATATTCATTGATTTCAGCAAGGCCTTCGACGCACTTGGGCACAATACACTATTAAAAACACTCGAAAACTCGGGTATAAGAGGGAAATTACTCGACTGGTGCCAAGAATACCTTCGTAGTCGAAGTTATCGCGTCAAAGTTGGTCCTAGCCTTAGCAGACCTGTAAACGTGACGAAAGGCACAGCCCAAGGTTCAGTGTCTGGTCCACTCCACTATCTGGCATACGTTAATGACCTAGAAAATATTATAACACACTGTTCCCTTTATCAATACGCTGATGACACCTGTATATTATCTGCTAACTCAAACCTTAACTTGGCTGCAGATTGTTTGCAAAAAGATTTTAATTCTATGTCTAAGTGGGCCCATGATATGGGACTTGTTCTGAATCCACAAAAAACTAAAATCATACACGTACATTCAAGTCACATAAGTACCTCCCATCCCTTTCAAATCATAGCTCATAGTCATGATTGTCTGCATAAAAACATGCCAGACTGCCACTGCTCGCCTATAGAACAAGTCCCATATCATACCTATTTGGGATTGGTAATTGATAACCGATTCAACTGGAGTTACCAGGTGGAATCGGTTTGCGGCAGGTTGCGTGCGATACTCACCAAATTTTCCATTATAAAGCGCAATGTACCATACAGAACCCTCCTTCAAATGTATACGGCTCTTGCTGAATCGATAATATCCTATGGACTCACCAGTTATGGACGCACATTTAAAACTTAGGTACCTAGATAAAATACATAATTTGCAAACACGTTTGTTGAAACTTGTAGTACCAAACTATGTGAAAAATGAATACCAAGACAATTACACAGGGTTATTTAAACACTGCAAAGTATTGCCTGTTCTAGCGCGCGCTGAGTATATGTTCCTCATAGAACATTTTGATAACAGTGATATTCAAATTCCTGTAAAATATGACGTGAATACACGACAAGCCAAATCAAAATTATTTCAAGTGCCACGCAAAAATAACTTTTACGGTAGGCGCACCGCTTCCTTCTCAATACCCAATTTACTAAACCAAATACCTGTAGACATTAGAGACTCAATGAATAGTAAAAACATAAAGCGTAAGCTTAAAGAACATTACATCAACTCAATTATAACTTAGCTGTTAATAGCGCGTTGATCAAATCTCAGGCCATGGCATGCTAAGACAGACCCCAGAGGTCTAATTGTGTGCTTTGTTTAAGTATAAGAAACATGTAATCTATAAAATAAATAAATAAATAAATAAATAATAAAAACAAATATACAAAATTTTATAGACGTATGTATGTGTGCATGTATGTATGTATGTATGTATGTACCTATGTATGTATGTATGTATGTTTGTCCACGCATATCTCCGTAACTATTAATCGGATCGTGACCATTCTTTTTTTATTGGCTTACATTTACTTCAACTTAGGGAACAGTGCAAGTTTCATCAAAATCGATTCAGTAATTTTCAAGATATGGACTAAAACGTGAAAGTGTGACGGCCTGGCTTATTGATACGAGCTACGGGTGTAGTGTCAAAGCGAAAACATCTCAAAACCTTGGTCAAATTCTAGTGCAACAACTAAAAAGTAATTTAAAAAAATTAAACCGACTTCAAAAAGAAATGAACTCAAAATTATGAAATAACTTTAATTTCGGAAGTCGGTGGCAAAAAACTAAAACTAAAATACAGCTGATCCCAAGACACCGACTTCCGAAATTAAAGTTATTTCATAATTTTGAGTTCATTTCTTTTTGAAGTCGGTTTAATTTTTTTAAATTACTTTTTTTGAAGTCGGTTAATAATAAAAATTATTCCAAACATTGCATCGGTATAATAAAAGGTTGCGAAAATTTGTTTGGGTACTGAAATTTTGGCAAAATCTTTTTGGTAAAACGGCAGGATCCCACAGTAGGTACTAGGTACAGTAGGTACTAGGTACATCAGGTCCTAGGTACAGTAGGTACTAGGTACAGTAGGTACTAGGTACAGTAGGTACTAGGTACAGTAGGTACTCGGTACAGTAGGTACTAGGTACAGTAGGTACTAGGTACAGTAGGTACTAGGTACAGTAGGTACTAGGTACAGTAGGTACTAGGTACAGTAGGTACTAGGTACAGTAGGTCCTAGGTACAGTAGGTACTAGGTACAGTAGGTACTAGGTACAGTAGGTACTAGGTACAGTAGGTACTAGGTACAGTAGGTACTAGGTACAGTAGGTACTAGGTACAGTAGGTACTAGGTACATCAGGTCCTAGGTACAGTAGCTACTAGGTACAGTAGCTACTAGGTACATCAGGTCCTAGGTACAGTAGGTACTAGGTACAGTAGGTACTAGGTACAGTTGCTACTAGGTACAGTAGGTACTAGGTACAGTAGGTACTAGGTACAGTAGGTACTAGGTACAGTAGGTACTAGGTACATCAGGTCCTAGGTACAGTAGGTACTAGGTACAGTAGCTACTAGGTACATCAGGTCCTAGGTACAGTTGCTACTAGGTACAGTAGGTACTAGGTACAGTAGGTACTAGGTACAGTAGGTACTAGGTACAGTAGCTACTAGGTACATCAGGTCCTAGGTACCCGCTTGGGTGTGCCGCGTCGCAAGGTTACGTCATCACAAGTGTGCCTACATTTTTTTCGACGCGCCGCGGGGCGCCCTCGCCACTCATACACGACTCGTACAGAAAAAAATTCTATGGACCGCTGTTAAACTAATGGCTGTTTCTTTAAGTGGATAGACCAGGGTAGATTATAAAACTTGTTTCGTAACTTTAAGAGACTTAGATTTATTAAAATAATCATTTATTTTTAATGTTTGTTTACATTACGAAAATTAAAAATTAAAATAATTTTCATTCAAAATCGAAAGCGATGACCCTATTTTTTTATTTACCTAAAAAATAGCCCCATTCATACCGAATCGAATGACATATAATACATACCATTGTAGTTTCAAAGTTTATATAAACAATAACATTTATATCATGCGAGTATCCTATTACGCACACGTCATCGCTGTCATTTGTTTGATTTTCAACTACAGATAACTAATTTCGTAATAATGCTACGCACACACGGTTTTTGGCACAAATGTACTCTATTTAGTAACTCGACTAAAGAACATGGAACGCAAGCAATACTCCCATAGACAAAATTACGAAAAATAAAATACTGAGCCGTGGAACGTGCTTGCTGTCACAATTTTTTCCGGGTCTAGTTCAGGACGGGCTCAAAAAGCGGATGTGCACACGAGGCAGAATCGTGGACGCTCTCACCTAAGCGGGTACAGTTGCTACTAGGTACAGTAGGTACTAGGTACAGTAGGTACTAGGTACAGTAGGTACTAGGTACAGTAGCTACTAGGTACAGTAGGTACTAGGTACAGTAGCTACTAGGTACAGTAGGTACTAGGTACAGTAGCTACTAGGTACAGTAGGTACTAGGTACAGTAGGTACTAGGTACAGTAGGTACTAGGTACAGTAGGTACTAGGTACAGTAGGTACTAGGTACATCAGGTCCTAGGTACAGTTGCTACTAGGTACAGTAGGTACTAGGTACAGTAGGTACTAGGTACAGTAGGTACTAGGTACATCAGGTCCTAGGTACAGTTGCTACTAGGTACAGTAGGTACTAGGTACAGTAGGTACTAGGTACAGTAGGTACTAGGTACAGTAGGTACTAGGTACATCAGGTCCTAGGTACAGTTGCTACTAGGTACAGTAGCTACTAGGTACAGTAGGTACTAGGTACAGTAGGTACTAGGTACAGTAGGTACTAGGTACATCAGGTACTAGGTACAGTAGGTACTAGGTAC
The DNA here is from genome assembly GCA_948474745.1 of Oligia latruncula. NCBI lineage: Eukaryota > Metazoa > Arthropoda > Insecta > Lepidoptera > Noctuidae > Oligia > Oligia latruncula. Next base: position 61,380 of record OX419685.1, read on the forward strand.
AGTAGGTACTAGGTACAGTAGGTACTAGGTACAGTAGGTACTAGGTACAGTAGGTACTAGGTACAGTAGGTACTAGGTACAGTAGGTACTAGGTACAGTAGCTACTAGGTACAGTAGGTACTAGGTACAGTAGGTACTAGGTACAGTAGGTACTAGGTACAGTAGGTACAGTAGGTACTAGGTACAGTAGGTACTAGGTACAGTAGGTACTGGGTACAGTAGGTACTAGGTACAGTAGGTACTAGGTACAGTAGGTACTAGGTACAGTAGGTACTAGGTACAGTAGGTACTAGGTACAGTAGGTACTAGGTACAGTAGGTACTAGGTACATCAGGTACTAGGTACAGTAGGTACTGGGTACAGTAGGTACTAGGTACTGTAGGTACTAGGTACATCAGGTACTAGGTACAGTAGGTACTGGGTACAGTAGGTACTAGGTACAGTAGGTACTAGGTACAGTAGCTACTAGGTACAGTAGGTACTAGGTACAGTAGGTACTAGGTACAGTAGGTACTAGGTACAGTAGGTACTAGGTACATCAGGTACTAGGTACAGTAGGTACTGGGTACAGTAGGTACTAGGTACAGTAGGTACTAGGTACATCAGGTACTAGGTACAGTAGGTACTGGGTACAGTAGGTACTAGGTACAGTAGGTACTAGGTACAGTAGCTACTAGGTACAGTAGGTACTAGGTACATCAGGTACTAGGTACAGTAGGTACTAGGTACAGTAGGTACTAGGTACATCAGGTACTAGGTACAGTAGGTACTAGATGCAGTAGGTACTAGGTACAGCAGGTACTAGGTAGGTACAGTAGGTACTAAGTACAGTAGGTACTAGGTAGGTACAGTAGGTACTAAGTACAGTAGGTACTAGGTACAGTAGGTACTATGTATGTATGTATGTATGTGAGCGCGCCGGGCGCCAGGCGCCGCGCCGGGTGCTCGCGCCGCGCTGGTGCCAAAGGGCAGACATTACGCGATTTATCTCCCGACGACATTTAATATGGGACATATTGAAGATTGATGATCCGATACCTGACACACGTGGCGCGGCATACGTGAACTGACATGCGCGCTCACATAACAGTCTCTGTTCATTTCGAACATGATTTTATCCTTTATTCCAAGCTAATATTATAACTGCGAAAGTAACTGTCTGTTACCTTTTCACGCCTCAACAAGCTGGCCACGAGCTTGCCGCTATGTACGAGTAAGCGATATGTACCGGCCCGCGGCCAAAACCTTTTCATTACTTACATTTTGTGAACTTATGCTGTGGATGTTTCGTCATCCGTAATAATCCGTATGTTGTATGCTGGTGGTCGTTGGTCGATTTAGTAAAGTCATCGCGAATTGAAGTCTCAATACCATAACCATTTATATTTAAGTATGAAAGAAAACACACTCTATATAATATTTATATATGTCATGTAGCCTCATGTAGGTCATTGAAGCAACTACATATATCTATCTATCTATATCTATACATATAATAAATCTGTAGACGAGGCGTTTCTGTACATTGAAAATAAAAAATAAAAAAATTGGTGGGGTGTTAAAGGATAACCAACAGATGCCATTTCATAAATTTTTGGCATTTTTGTCTGTTTGTTACCGACTTTACAAAAAGGAGGAGGTTTGTTTGTTTGGATGTGACAGATTTATTTGAACACGTTCAACGTAAAAAGTACCGAACCAATATGGTTCATTTTTACCGACTTCACAAAAAGGAGGAGGTACTATGTTCGGCTGTTAGTATGTTTTTTTGACGTGACAACGTCTTAAATTAGGTTGCGGCTGGGAGTCACTTATGAAAAAGTGTAACGCTCGGTAACGTTACGATGAGTCACCGAACGAGAGAGAGGCCCGCCGAATGCCTTGCGTCTCTCTCCCACTCAACTATTCTACCGAGAAAAAGACGTTGTCACGTAAAATCTTCGCCCGTAAAACCGACTTTACAGGCAACCATTTTTTTTGTATGTTTGTTCATCGAATATTCCGCCAATTGTCTACGGATTTTCAAAATTCTTTTTTTGTTCGAAAGTAGATAGTTCTGAGGTGGTCCCATTGTCACCAAGTTAGGATCTGATGATGGGATCTGTAGTGTATGCGGAAAGCATTGGCGTGCCAGTCGCTTACCGGTCGTGGGCGACAGCAGACGTCTCTGGGTTTCAAGGTAAAAGGTTACAGCTAATGATTGCTTTGTTACCTAAGTTTCGTATGATTAAGTTACGAAAAATAAATTCTGCTTCGATTGATGTAAACAGCTTATAAGCGTAAATGCAATGATATTATAAAGGAAAGATACGCTACGTTCATACTGAGCGACGTTCTGTATTGTTACGTTGTTATTACAAAGTAGTTACTGCGATAGACAATGCGGAACGTATGACACAGAAAGAGATAGCTATTGCACTCTATTTCTCGGCTGTGTTGAATGATGCACTAAAGCATAGTATTGGACAGATTGAACTAAACGTCCGTACTGATAAGTGTCTTCGACATTTCACGTTTCAGAGCGAGGACTAAGACGTCTAAGGTTCCAATACTTGACGTACTCTATGCCGACGACGTGTGCCTGTTAGCTGACTGTATGGAAACACTCCAGGTCTATATGAATAAACTTCAAGCCTCGTGTTGTAGATTTGGACTAGTAATTAGCGTGAAAAAGACCCAAATCCTAAAGCAGCCACCAAGGGGATGTGACGCTGACAGCTCAACCGTTAAACTCCATTCTGAGCCACTGGAGGAGGTGTCACGCTTTAAATATCTTGGAAGTCAAGTCTGCGACGACAACAGGCTGGCGTCTGAAATCCCGGCATGGATTGCTAAAGCAGCTGCCACCTTTGGAAAACTTGGCAGGCGTGTGTGGACCTCTCATGACCTGCAACTGCAAACTAAGATAAGCGTTTATAAGGCCTTAGTTCTGCCAATACTCACCTACGCCACAGAAACCTGGTGGCTCTATAGAGGTGAAATTAAAACGCTTGACACTTTTCACCTGCGATGTCTTCGGTCTATCCTTCGAATAAAGTGGCAGGATCGTGTTCCTAACTCGGAGGTGCTAAGGCGTACAGGAATGATGGGCATGGAGGCGATTTTGATAAAGATATAACTGAGATGGTGTGGTCATGTGCAGCGCATGGATACCAGTCATCATCATCATTTCAGCCGAAAGACGTCCACTGCTGGACATAGGCCTCCCCCAAGCACTTCCACTTCGACCGGTTCTGTGCTTCTCGCATCCAACGGGTTCCTGCGGCCTTCACAAGGTCGTCGGTCCACCTTGTGGGAGGCCTTCCAACGCTACGTCTTCCGGTACGTGGTCGCCACTCCAGAACCTTTCGGCCCCATCGGCCATCTGTTCTGCGAGCAATGTGCCCTGCCCACTGCCACTTAAGTTTGGCAATTCTGCGGGCTATGTCGGTTACATTGGTTCTCCTGCGGATCTCCTCATTCCTGATTCGATCACGCAGGGAAACTCCAAGCATAGCCCTCTCCATTGCCCTTTGGGTGACTTTTAGCCTTCTTATAAGGCCCATTGTGAGCGACCACGTTTCAGTGCCATAAGTCATCACTGGCAACACGCACTGGTCAAAGACTTTCGTCTTGAGACACTGCGGTATGTGGGACGAGAAGATATTGCGTAGCTTCCCGAACGCTGCCCAGCCGAGTCGGATTCGACGATTGACCTCTTTCTCGAAGTTAGACCTACCTAACTGGACAGTTTGTCCGAGGTAAACATATTCGTCCACGACTTCGAGTGTAGCGTCTCCGATCTTTATGGGAGTGGGTGTTACATGGGCATTTGACATGACCTTCGTTTTGTCCATGTTCATTTTAAGACCCACTCTTTCGGAGGCTCTACTGAGGTCATCGAGCATTGTACTGAGGTCCTCCATAGTCTCAGCCATGACCACGATATCGTCGGCAAACCGAAGGTGAGTTATGTACGCGCCGTTGATGTTGATGCCAGCCCCTTTCCAGTCCAGAACCTTGAAGACATCCTCCAGTGCAGCGGTGAACAGTTTCGGAGAGATAACGTCTCCCTGTCTTACACCTCGCTGCAGAAGGATAGGTTTCGAGGTCTGATCCTGGAGTCGGACTGACATAGTGGCGTTTTCGTACAAAGACTTCAGCACCTCGATGTACCGATAGTCGATCTGATCTGATCACAGCACAGCCCATGTCTCGATCGAATCAAAGGCTTTCTCGTAGTCCACGAACGCTAAGCAGAGAGGCAGGTTATATTCTTCGGTCTTCTGTATAACCTGTCGCAGCGTATGTATGTGGTCTACGGTGCTAAAGCCTTTACGGAATCCGGCTTGTTCGGGAGGCTGGAAGTCGTCAAACCTGCGCGCGAGACGGTTCGTGATGACTCTCGAAAACAGCTTGTAGACATGGCTCAGGAGTGAGATGGGCCTATAATTTTTAAGAAGGGCATTGTCGCCCTTCTTAAATAAAAGTATCACCACGCCTCTGTTCCATGCCTGTGGTGTTTTGCCCTCGAGTATGACGGAACCAAACAGCTTCTGAAGGGCCTTAAGAACGGGTTTTCCGCCGGCCTTCAGCAACTCGGCCGTAATTCCGTCATCACCCGGCGCCTTGTTATTTTTGAGCTGCTTCAGAGCCATCCTAATCTCGTACAGGCTGACGTCCGGGATGTCTTCGGTATAGTGTATAACTGTCCATAGAACCTCTCGATCTCTCTCAACAGCTCAGGTTTGGCGGATACGATCCTGCCATCTTCGGTCTTCAGTTTCGTAAGCTGGCTCTGCCCAATAAACAGATCTCTAGCAAAGACCTTGGAGCCTTTATTTCGCTCTATCGCGTCCTTAATACGGTCTGTATTAAAGCGGCGAAGATCGCTTTTCAAGGACTTGGAGATTCGTCTATTGAGTTGCCGGTAATTTTGCGCATCATCGGAAGACTGCAGGATCATCTCGCGCCTCTCCTTCATGAGCCGCAAAGTAGGATCAGAGAGCTTCTTTTTTGAATTCGTACGACGGGTCTTGAAGATCTTAGACCCGACCGTATGGACAGTTTCCACGAACTCATCGTTATAATCGTCCACGGAGCTCCCTAGGCATTCGAAACGATTCTGGAGTTCGAGCTGAAAGCTCTCGGGGTTATGGACCTGGATCGGTGCAGGACGGAGCGTAGACTTCATCAGTCGAGATCTTTCCAGCTTGATATTTAAGTTCAATGTGGCTCTTACCATCCACTCACGGGTAGGGAATGCAAATCCGTTCTGTTTCAAAATCCGGATTTTTAAGAACGGATTTTTGGTCCAATCCGGATTATCCGGATATTACAGATTTTTCATGAAAATAAATAAATCGACCCATATTAGTTTGTTAATATGATGTTTCTTATATTTGTGTAAATGGATTAAAATAAAAGCACACGAAAATCACATCAAACGATTATTTTAATTTTTTGTTATTTGGAATTTTATTTTAATTTTATTATTAAAGTTTCACATTTGTTTATTTCAAAATTAATTTGGAATTGACCTGACACTACACCGAAGGCATCCCGAATGTCAGCCTGTACGAGGTTAGGATGGCTCTGAAGCAGCTCAAAAACAACAAGGCGCGGAGTGATGACGGAATTACGGCCGAGTTAAGGCCCTTCAGAAGTTGTTTGGTTCCGTCATACTCGAGGGTAAGTCACCACAGGCATGGAACAGAGGTGTGGTGATACTTTTCTTTAAGAAGGGCGACATTGCCCTTCTTAATAATTATAGGCCCATCTCACTTCTGAGCCATGTCTACAAGCTGTTTTCGAGAGTCATCACGAACCGTCTCGCGCGCAGGTTTGACGACTTTCGGCCTCCCGCACAAACTGGATTCGTAAAGGCTTTAGCACCGTAGACCACATACATACGCTGCGACAGGTTATACAGAAGACCGAAGAGTATAACCTGCCTCTCTCCTTAGCGTTTGTGGACTACGAAAAAGCCTTTGATTCGATCGAGACATGGGCTGTACTGCAGTCTCTTCAACGGTGCCAGATCGACTATCGGTACATCAAGGTGCTGAAATGTCTGTACGAAAACGCTACTATGTCAGTCCCACTCCAGGATCAGACCTCGAAACCTATTCTTCTGCAGCGAGATGTGAGACAGGGAGACGTTATCTTTCCGAAACTGTTCACCGCTGCACTGGAAAATGTCTTCAAGGGTCTATACTGGAAAAGGGCTGACGTTAACATCAATGGCGAGTACATAACTCACCTTCGGTTTGCCACCGATATCTTAGTCATGGCTGACACCATGGAGGACCTCGGTACAATGTTCGATGACCTCAGTAGAGCCTCCGAAGGAGTGCGTCTTAAAATGAACATGGACCAAACGAAGGTCTTGTTAAATGCCCATGCAACACCCACTCTCATGAAGATCGGAGACGCTACACTCGAAGTCATGGACGAGTATGTTTACCTAGGACAAACTGTCCAGTTAGGTAGGTCCAACTTCGGGAAGCTACGCAATATCTCCTCGTCGCACATACCGCAGTGTCTCAAGACGAAAGTCTTTGACCAGTGCGTGTTGCCAGTGATGACATAAGGCACTAAAACGTGGTCGCTCACAATGGGTATTATTAGAAGGCTAAAAGTCACTCTAAGGGCCATGGATATGGCTATGCTTGGAGTTTCCCTGTGTGATCGAATTAGAAATGAGGAGATAACATTAAAAATTAATAGGTACAAATTAAAAGAAACTCCGAAGAACAAAAATATAATGTCAAATTATTAAATATAACATAAGCAAAAGTAACAAAACAATAATTTAACTGCACTTAAATCAACATAAAGTTAACAACGTAAAAAACTATGTAATTTTTTAGGACATATGTGTCCTCAAAAATAATAATAAGGCATCTAAAGTGCTGTCGTTTAACCTGCTGCAAATTCGGTTGCACATAATTACTGCTGCAGAAAAAGCACGCTCTGATTCGACGCTTGTAGGCGGAATGCACTGAAGACGCTTGTAAGCGGAATGAATGGGACGGTCAAGGACGCCTCACACACTTTCTCGACCCACGTCCCGCGCCCTGCTCGCTTCCTCCAGAGCCGATAGACTCAAGAATCGCGCGACGCGACGCGCGAACAGCGAACTCGCTCGTTTCGATATTTTGTTACAATTTCTTAAAAATCGAATTATTCATTTTCAATTATTTATTTTGGCCTGAAACACAGGTTTTCCATAAACCTAGATCAGGCAGGTCTACATTACAGTTAGAATTTAATTTTTCCTAGATTGTAATTACTGTAAATCCTATTTGTACTTTGTTTTATACTTGAATAAAATTTTATTTTATTTTTTATTTATTTAATCCGGATTCAATTTTCAAATCCGGATTTGGAAGTCTAGTAAAAATGTGCGGATATCCGGATTTTTCGGATTACGGATAATCCGGATTGCATTCCCTACTCACGGGTACGCCGCCATAAACTAACGCAACCTAAAATACGCCACAATGACCAAATTGGATAAAACTCACGTAACATAAAACTGTGACCACTGTGACAGCAAGCCCCTCAGTATTTATTTTTTTGGAATTTTGTCTATGGGAGTATTGCTTGCGTTCCATTTTCTTTAGTCGAGTGGTTAGATGTAGTACATGTGTGCCAAAAACCGTGAGTTCGTAGCAGCATTACGAAATTAGTTATATGTAGTTGAAAATCATAAAAAAAACAAATGACGGCGATGACGGGTGCGTAATAGGATACTCGCGTGATATAAATGTTATTGTTTATATAAACTTTGAAACTACAATGGTATGTATTATATGTCATTCGATTCGGTATGAATGGGGCTATTTTTTAGGTAAATAAAAAAATAGGGTCATCGCTTTCGATTTTGAATGAAAATTACTTTAATTTTTAATTTTCGTAATGTAAACAAACATTAAAAATAAGCAATTATTAAAAAAAATCAAAGTCTCTTAAAGTTACGAAACAAGTTTTGTAATCTACCCTGGTCTATCCACTTGAAGAAACAGCCATTAGTTTAACAGCGGTCCATAGATTTTTTTTCTGTACGAGTCGTGTATAAGTGGCGAGGGCGCCCCGCGGCCCAAAATAAAAAATGTATGGGGACATAAAAATGCCCCTCGCGCGGGAAGCGTACATGTGAGTGGCCATGCGGTGATCACTTCCGGTTTTCACCGCGTTGATCACAGAGACATCATTGAACACTTGCTTCTTCGTCGACATAATGAAGTCAATCTCATTTTTAGTTGCACCATCCGGGCTCTGCCAGGTCCACTTTCTGTGCTCACGTTTTCTGAAGAAGGAATTCATCATAAAGAGGCCTTCCTTCTCCATAAAACTGGCCAGTAGGTGGCCCCGGTGGTTCCGGCGTCCAACTCCAAATTGCCCCACTCGCAGCTCATCATCGTTTCGTTTACCCAGTTTCGCGTTAAAGTCCCCCATGACAACGGTAAAGTGAGTTTTAGACCCATGCATGGTTCTGGAAATATCCTCATACATGGTCTCTACTTCATCGTCGGGGTGTGACGAGGTCGGGGCGTAAACCTGTACGACCTTCAGCGAATACCTTTCGGATATTCTGAGTATAAGGTACGCCACCCTGGTCGGAAACATTCTCGATCTTCACCACGTTGCTCACAAGGGACATACCCCGACACCACCTTGGGACTGCTGGTCGCCCTCCCGGAAATAGAGCAAGTTTCCGGATTTATTATTATTTACTGAAAATTTAGTTATTTACTGAAAATCCTGAAATACGTATTTTATTATTTATTACAAGGAGTCCCTATATCAATTTTCAGAACTCTGGCATCAAAATTTGCGGAAGTCTCGAACAAACTTCCATCCCTTTTTTAAGGATTTTAAGGGGTTGGAGGGTAAAAGTTCCAAGTTTTAGAGTTTTTTTTGTTGTTTGTGTACTATTACTAGCTTACATACCAAATTTTAGCTTTCTAGGACTTCAGGAAGACCCTTAGAATATTGATGATCATCAGTGAGTCAGTGACGAAATCGGGGTATTTTAGATATCAATAAAATCTAAAGTATAAGAGCTATGAAATTGAAACTTTATAGGTTTAATAAGTCAACCACTGACATCATATCCCGAAAATTTTGTTTATCTGGTATAATAAATAATAATATATAAGTATTTCTGTGTTACTAACAATTTTATGGATGTTTTATCTGAAAATAAATGAATAATAAATAATAATAATCCAAACCCAAGTTATGAAGGTTCAAAAATACGACGAAGTGCTGCGAGAAAAGGTAGAGAGAAAAAAATTGTGTTGTGTGGTGATCTTAACATTAATGTACTGTTAAGAAATAAGATTACTCTGGATTTGGAACACTTCCTACTTAACTATAACTTGACTCTAGCTCTAAACCAGCCTACTAGGCCTCATAGTAAAACGTGCATTGATAACTTTGCACATAATCTAAGAAAAGGATGGAAAACAGAAATTATTGACCTCATGTTATCAGATCACACATCACAAATACTTAAAATACCTGTCAATAAAACGTGTCGCTTAAAGTTTTGGAAAATCGCAAAAAAAAATTACTCCAAAGAGAATCTTGATAAATTTAAATCATGCATACAAAATTTATCTTTCAAAGAAGTCTATGAAAGTAATGATGTTAATGTAGCCTACAATACCTTTTTTGACATTTTTTCATTGTTTTACAATCTCTGTTTTCCAGAGAAAATAATAACTATATACATTAACAAACAGGTTAAATGGATTTCTCATGGCATAAAAACATGTAGTAAAAAACAGAGACGGTTATTGTGGGCTTACAGACTGCATCCAACAAAAAAAGCTAAAATTGATTTAAAAAAATACACTAAGCAATATAAAAAAATTGTTAGACTAACCCAGAAAGCACAAAATAACTACTTTATAAATAACTCGCAAAATAAATCCAAAGCCACATGGCAGATAGTCAACAGATCTAAAACTAATCTGCCTAAAGAACAGATACTGACAATAAAAGCAGGTAATTTGACTTACACAAACCCGAATGACATAGCAAATGCATTTAATGACTACTTTATAGATGACATTGAGAATAATATAATAAAAGACATTAAAATAAACAATAAATTAGATAATTTGACGATGCAATCAATGTTTATGCAGCCTGTTCTAAAATCGGATATTATTTTAGTTACAAAGACGCTTAAAAATACTAGTACTGTAGGTATTGACGGTATATCTACAAAAGTAATTAAATATGTAATTGAGCTTATCGCACCTGCCCTAGCACATATTATTAATATAGGTATTAATAATATGTGCGTGTAATTTATCTATATTATGTATGTATTTAGAAATATATAAGTATGTTTATCAGTTGTCTAGTACTCATAACACAAGCTCTGCTTAGCTTGAGACTAGACGGCGTTGTGTGATAGTTGTGGAATATTATTATTATTATTATTATTATCGAGGGCATCTATCCCGAAGGCTTAAAAAAAGTCATAATAAAACCGATCCACAAAAAGGAAGACAAGACGCATATAAAAAACTACCGGCCAATAGCCAAAATTCCTATTTTTTCCAAAATCTTTGAGAAAGTTATTTATAATTCATTATACCAATATCTTCACAAATATAATCTCTTGTGCAAAGAACAAAACGGTTTCCGGAGAAATAAAACAATTAACATGGCTATTTTCGACCTTATAAATAATGTTATGTCTGCCGTTGATAAAAAGACTCCCATCTGCGCTATTTACACAGACATGACTAAAGCCTTTGATTATGTTGATCACAAAATCCTTCTAGACAAATTGCATAGTTATGGCATCAGAGGGAACATTTTAAAATGACTAGAATCATATCTAAGTAATAGATTGCAATGCACTGAAATCACAAGACTGTGCGCAAAAACCAAAACGGAACGAACGTATGTGTCGAATTTCAGAAATATAAAATATGGAGTGCCTCAAGGTAGCGTGCTTGGGCCACCTTTATTTCTCATTTACATAAATGATTTGCCAAAAGTGACACAACAACAAATGATTTTATTTGCAGACGATAGTACTGCCATAGTAAAATTTAAAGACCTAAATACTTATCAATTTGACATTAATAATACTCTTACTGACATAATTAATTGGCTTAATATGAATAATTTAATAATCAACCTCAAGAAAACCAAAGTAATGCATTTCCACCAAAGAATTGAAGCTCCAAAAATTTGCGTCAATTATAATGGCACCGAAATAGAAGAAGAAAAAGTAAGTGTGTTTTTAGGTATCCATATTGATAATAACCTTAATTGGAAAGCTCATATAGAACAGCTATGTAAAAAAATTAATAAATCTGCCTATGCACTTTTTCAATTAACTAGAAAAGTAAATATGGACGCGTTACTTGTTGCCTATCACGGTCTTGTAGCCTCACTTCTACGATACGGAATTATTTTTTGGGGTAATTCCCCAGATAAGGGATTACTATTCAAGGCACAAAAAAGATGCATTAGAGCAATGTGTGGTCTGAAAACAGATGACAGCTGTGCACCGTACTTTAAATCATTAAAAATACTTACGTTACCGGCGATATACATATTAGAAATTAGTATCTTCGTCAAAACAAATCCCAACCTTTTTGAAAAAATGACAACGGTACGAAATGTTCCACTTCGTAGTCAGTACAAAAATGCTTTGAGTAATTATAAATGTAAAACTGCATTAGTAAAAAAAAGTGTCCTCGGTATGGCACCACGCATCTATAATAAAATTCCAGACGCCATAAAAGAATTAAATTTTACACAATTTAAGAAAAAAATGAAATTGTTCTTGGTTGATAAATGTTATTATACTATTGACGAATACTTAAATGACGAATTAATTTAGAACTACAATTATTTATTAACGTTGACATTGAATAATTTTGACATTTTTAATTATTTTGACATATATTTCTGACATTTTAATAATTCCTCACTTAGTTTTGACATAATTGGAGTATGAAATAATATGTAATCGTTCAATTTATTTTCTAATTTAATACCATAACTATGCATGATTTTCAAATATTTTGTTTAGTAAATTTTAATTTGTAATCCTCGGCTAGACTTGCTCACCATATTTGTACGCCTCCTGGCATAACATAGCGCTCTGTTCATCAATTATAAGATCTGTATTTCTTTACCTATGTTAACAAATAAATAAATTATTATTATTATCTCCTTTATTAATTTACATGCCTTATTCTATTACATTTTTAAATATTTATTAAAAAAATAAGTATAAAAAAACATTTAAAAATATAAAAAATAGTTATCCGCCGGTGTCGGGAGCAGAGTCCAAGCTACCGGTGGTTAGGGCTCCAGAGACAGGAACCTCCTCACAATGCGAGCCGTATCGAGGAGTACTGCCTTCTGAATCAGGCCCTTGATCCAACCGCCTAACGAAAGCCTCGATAGATGTTGATCGAGGCTTTCGGCCATCAGTCCATTGGCCGATACGACAATCGGCACAATGATAGCCGAGCTCACATTCCACATGTCCACAACCTCGTGAGCTAAGTCGAGATATTTAATTTGTTTCTCTTTCTCAGCTTTCACGAGGTTCCCGTCATGTGGAATGGTAACATCGACAATCATTGTGCGGCGCGCTAATCGGTCTATCACCACTATATCAGGCTTATTGGCAACAATAGTCCTGTCAGTAATGATAGACCGATCCCAGTACAATGTGACATGGTCATTTTCAAGAACTGGGTCGGGCACATACTTGTAGTACGGTACCTCAGAATCCACAAGTTTATATTTCAAAGCAAGTTGCTGGTGAATAATCCTAGCTACTTGGTTATGCCTGTGCAAGTACTCGCCGTTAGCCAGACGAGAACAACCAGAGATAATATGTCTGATAGACTCACCCGGACGGTGGCATGCCCGACACATGTCAACCGTCCCGTCCTTCATAATATGTCTCCGGTAGTTATTCGTTAAGATAACTTCGTCCATAATTGCACAGACAAAACCTTCAGTTTCCCCGAAAAGGTCACCAAAACGTAGCCAGGATACGGACGCTAAGAAGTCTACACCGGGCTCATGAAGAGCCCGATAGAAGCGCCCGTGAAGCTCCTTGCTTTGCCATACCTTCTTGCGGTCATCAGTAGAAAGTACTACAGGTTTGCGCCAGTTCTCTTTAGCCATGGATAGCGGGGTGAGCCCCTTGTCCACTGCGACCACATCACGGTGCATACCCACTTCGGTTTTTAAAAAATATTCCCTGAGACTGCACACCTCGCGGTTGTGGAGTTGTTATTATTATTATTATTAGTAGGTAGTGCCCTTGCGCTTCGCTTGGCTCGTCTTGGCGGGTTCACTCCCGTGCCCCCAGATATAAATATCATATAACATTGAATACTAACTAACTACCCACAACGTGAGCGGAACTAAAGCCACTCGTGTGGTGCCTTGTTGATTTTTATAACTATCAAACAACTTACCCCAACTCAAGGAACGAAATACAAATACAACAACATGTAAGTATGTGGCGCGGCACAGCGGCAGAGCGGCTCCTCGTCCTGATTGAACACGAGCACCGAGCCGCATACGCCGCGCGCGAGTGTCGCGACTCGCTTCGCGCCGGAACACATACCTACACTGTCATTGTTCACTTGATGTCAATTCGACGAGTGTCAACTGGTCACACGCTGCCTGCTAGCACTGCTAGCACGGAAGTGGCACATTTAATACTTACAGTCAGTACATCATAGACCCACTTAATGAGTCGGAGCGCGCTAGTCGCAGTCACGCGTCCTACAGATATGGGCTTACACGGTCATTAACGAGCATCTGCACATTTAATGAGATCATTGTAATAGTAGGTAGTCGGCGCCGTATGTTCCCAGTCGCCCCCGCGGGGATTGCCACCGGAGGCAAATGGGAATAAAAATTCCCAGTCGCCACCGGCGGCGACTGGGAAGTCATTGCCCCCACTTCAGTTTCGCTGTACATTGCTTTCTCCATCGTAGAGAATAAAAGGATGAGACAACTTATCGTAAACCTGCCTCTAATCTTTTTCTTTTCTTTTTTTTTTTCTTTTTTTTTCTTTTAGTCCGCCTCTGTATATTTATGTGCTTGAAGTATTAAATCACAGATAAAATCAGACTTTTATTCCGTTACGTTACTATCATCGATCATTCGGATCGATTATAGTAACGTAACGGAATAATAATGTGATACAAAATACCAGTTTAAATGTTTAATTTTAACAAGTTTATTGATAACGAAATCAAAATAAAAAAATATTTCAATGCACTTAGTCTTTTTTTTTAAAGATTATTATTATTTATTTATTTAATACTTCAAGCACATAAATGTACAGAGGCGGAATAAAAGAAAAAAAAAAAAAGATAAAAGAGAGGCAGGTTTACGATAAGTTGTCTCATCCTTTTATTCTCTACGATGGAGAAAGCAATGTACAGCGAAACTGAAGTGGGGGCAATGACTTCCCAGTCGCCGCCGGTGGCGACTGGGAATTTTTATTCCCATTTGCCTCCGGTGGCAATCCCCGCGGGGGCGACTGGGAACATACGCCAAGCGCGGCGTGCGCAGCTCAGCACCAAACTTGAACAAGCCGCAGAAGGTCACTGGTGGAAGGTGTTCAGAACAATGCGCTATAAAGCCGGTCGCGTAATCTTTACGACAAATTAATGTAGCGGACAGTGCAGCGCACGCGAATTCCTGGCGCGGCGCGCGTGGCAGGACACGAGCCAACACGCGCGCGCCTGCTGGCGAGGGGCGGCTGCGGCGGCGGCGGCGCGGTGCGGGCTAGCCGCAGACCGCGCGGGGCGTTCTAATTTGTTCATTGTACTGTAATCAACTTCTCCACATCGCCGAGGACATCGCCGGTGAAACTTGCGACATCTCCAAAGGGAGCCCACATCGACCGGATCATGTTGGTTCAAACTTTAAAGTGATTCCGTAGCGAGCACATACCCAGGTTCGCACACAATACTTGCGTCATTTAATATTTATAGACTAGCTTCTGTCCGCGACTTCGTACGCGGATCCTGTTGCTTATGCCAACGACGGGGTCGTCAAAATCGAAGATCTGAAACGTCTGATGTCGAATTCTAAGAGCCCGGGGACGGGAAAACAGCGTGATGCGCGAGACGATTCGAGACATTCCAGATCTTTCATTTTTGTAAGTCAACAGGAAATGCCCATTAGACTAAACAACTTTTGCTAAGACGTCATTCCTATATGTTATATGTCGCTGGGCTTTGGAGTTCCACAACAGGTGTTCCAGGTCTTCAAATTTTTATATCTCTTATACTTTATATATATATCTCTTATATTTTAGCTGGTCTGTTGCGATTCTGCATCAGGTGTTCCATTTTCCAAAATAAACTATAGCCTATATTATGTTGCCCAGACTTAGTACCTATACAACAAAAAACTTTTCTTCCCGTAATTCCGCAGTGGATCCCAAGTGTACACTGAATTAACAATTATATTGCAAATAACTTTAAAAAAAAATCTTTATAAACTATAGCTGTACCCGTGGCTTTGCCCACGTATCGCATAAGTATTATTTTAATTTTAATAATAGTTAGTGATAGTTTGTTGATTTACAGAAACACTCAAAAGATGCGTCTCATACTGTACTATAGCTTAGATCCCTCAAAAACTATTTAGCTTTTAAACTCAAAATTTGAAAGTTATGTAGTTAATTTACTGGTATAAGACGTCAGGTTAATAAATTTAGGAGACGTCGAATAACAGAAGTGTTATAATTTACTGTAACACTTCTGTGTAAACAACGTTCGTTGTTTTTCCCTCGGTCTCATTCGATCTAAAAGTACAGCGAGTCAGGACTGGTGACGCGGGAGCAAGCCAGTTATCCGTGTGAGATGCAGCTCGTCCTGAGGCAGCGACGAGCTCGACCCGCAGCCTTCAGTGTCTGCCCCTGCGACTTTTTTATTGTCATGGCGAAGCACACGCTCACAGGAAACTGCACGCGCTTGAATTGAAAGGGGTAATTATGGCCAGGTGTCACCATTGCCAGGATCGCCCAGAGGACACGGTGGAGCACACGGTGGAGGTCTGCCCCGCTTGGGCGGAGCACCGCCGTGTCCTCGTAGAGGTGATCGGCAGCGGCGGCGACCTTTCGCGTCCGGCCCTGGTGCAAGCTATGGTCCGGGGCGAGAGGGAGTGGGAGGCAGTCACCTTCTTCTGCGAAGCAGTCATGCTAGCGAAGGAGGTGGCGGGATGGATGAGGGAGAGAGCCTCCCGTCCCAGCCGCCGCGGGAGACGCTCCGGGCGTCGGGAGCCACGGGACGACTCCCGGCCACCGTAGGTGCGGGCCTGCGGGTGGAGAGTAATGGGTAGCTCACCGTCCGATCAGGACCAGGCCCGTGCCGGACGGCGCGTACGTGTTCCACGCGCGCCTTAAAGAGGAGATGTCAGCATCGAGAAGGGGCCCCATAGGGCCGAAGCCTGCCGGGTCAGCGGGATTGTCCGAAAGTGTTACCGCTGGCCCGGAACATAGAGGACTAAGGAAGGAACATGGGTGGGTTTTAGTCAGTAAGAATCTGACACTCCCTTCCGCTCCACACAGAGCCAAGCCTCATATTTTGACTAAGGTGTAGAGTTTGTGAAGTTAGGGCGTGTAGAGTTAGAAGCTTGGCTCTACATGAGATCTGATAACTTTTTGGCAGTGCGAGCCATATGTGGTCTCGTCTTGGCAACATTTTACATGAAAATGTTTTTGGTGGGATATTGCTTACCTCCCATAACATACGGCGTAATAATATGTAGCCTAAAGCCTTCCTTGGTTTACAAAGAACATTTTTGCTGAATTTCAATTCAATCTATCCATTAGTTTTGGCGTGAAGCCGTACCATACACACAGACAAACAGACAAAAATTCTAAAAAGTCACTTTTTGTCATCAGTTACGTTTTTCCAACAAAAGCCACTTACTTTTTCTCGAATGTACAGTCACGGCCAGAAGTCCACTTACACCGCAATGATCATTATCGCCTGCGCTATACGGGCTGCGGCGCCTATACACACATACGCATTTTTATCCGTGTGAGTGATGTTCCAACGCTAACAAACTAACATGTCGTGTAGCATCGCGCTAGGAGTAGTCATAGATGTGGTCAATGCTAGACAAGGATGACAATATCAGTAACTTGTTTCTTTATCGCAGTCTGATTATTTTTTTCATAGTAATGCAAAATTTCAACAAGTGAATATATATAAGTTAACATTAGCTAGATCGGTAACGAGGCTGCACTCGCTAATGTGAACGGGATAGGTGTAGGTTCGAATCCTAGTTGGGCCAGTTTTTTTTTAATGTTTTATATAATTATTATTATTTGTATGTTTTAGTAATTTATTTTAGTAAATTACTTTGAACAAATATATATTACAATAAAGGTAATTTATTATTATAATATGATAATAAATGAAACAAATTTTGATATGGTAACATTGTAATATTTTTTATACAAAAGAAATCCTTTACACTTATTTATGTTATTATAGGGCCACAATATTTGCCTTGGCTTCAATACTAATATTAGCCTGCATATTGAATTGAGAAGAATACTAAAATAGCAACAACAAGATAACACAAACGCTCGTAACTATGTTCACCAACCAACAATAGCGAATAGTGGAATAATTTAGGTAAACTAGTAAAGTAGTTAAAATATGAGGGTAGATTTACAAAGTGAACTTATCACTTTGTTTCAAATCTACCCTCATATTTTAATAACGACGCTAAGATTATAATTGTAAAACGAAAGAATATTCGTTTAGTTGTGGAATATTTAAAATTTGTTAGCAACTCGGCATTTTTATTCACATGATTGTAATACTTAAAAAATATTTTTCATGTTTGATGTGAGACTCGAACCCGAACGTTCGCCATGCGAGGCACAATGCTAACTACTTTGGCCACCGTAACGCTCACTTAGCTTATTGAAAGTAATAACAATCATAAGCGGCCAACAAGTTGCCAATGTGTAGTGTTGTCAAACGTTCTTATAGAAGAAGGTCATAAGTACAACTAATATTCTTATGCCATACTTTTGTGAGATTGCTAGTCGACTTCTGACTGTTATAGTACAGTCTCGAATTCTCAATGTACAGTTTTTCTTTCGTTACTGTTTTATTATATGTATAGATTATCTTGTGATTGTGAACCAGTTGCAATCATTACATATAACTACTAGCACTTTGCCCGCGACTTCGTCCGCGTGTATTTCGTACTTTCCTCTAAAAATTTCGGAAATGTGTGTTTATAATCTTTACTTATTATACTAGCTGTGCCCGCGACTTCGTTCTGTTATAAATAATTTCCATCACTATTTCATAATTGCTGATTTGAAAATTCATGTACTATATAAAACTGCTCGCTATGCAAGCAGCGCAGTCAACTTACAAATTTTGTCCAATATTGTAATTTTTCGTGTACAGTTTTTTATTAAATTAATTCAGTGGTAGCAAACCAAAGTGTTGTTTCAATTAAAAAAAGGACCCACGGAGCGCCATCCCAACAAAATTGGTGTCAGAAGTGGGATCCCAGGAAAAATCATTGAGTACTGGGATCTATAGGTGTAGGCGTCGCGAATTCGTTTCCACTCGTCTGCACTATAGTATTTGTTGGCTCCGTGACCTAGAAGTCCTTTCGGTAAGTGGTCGACGATAAGCCTTGGGTTCCTAAAAACCTAAGCCCGCGCTACTGCAATCCACGTGATCGACGGTCAGCCTCCGCTATTGAGCGTGAGCCCGCATCACACCGGAACACCTCCTGCTGCCCTGTGGTCGACGGTCAGTCTCCATTTATACGAGTGCGAGCCCGCATCACCAGAGGACCTTCCGTCGAGGTCTCACTGACGACCTCCGTCTGTACATCATCCATCATCAGCTACGTGGTCGCACCGCGTGCAAGCGGAACGCAACGTGTCGTGTCGACGACCTGTAATACGACTTGCTGAGTCGCCAGGTCGCCACGTCGCGCGTCGTGTGTCGCCGCAGCCCGCACTACGTGTGTGTGACGTCATCTTCCTAGGATGTTCGCGTGCGCTGCTGCCTTATCACTATTACTGTGAGTTTTCCTATCTATTTACCTAGTGAAAGTGCTTTCAAGTCTATTTTAGTAAAGTGACTTTTTCCCAAATTTTCAACATTACGTAATTTTTCTTGAACTCTCTTAAAATACTATTTTTAAACCTTCTTAATTTTATTGAGATATTTTTCTGTGTTTTTGTGTGTCTGATGTTCTGTAGTGCTTTATTCCGATAATTACGTCATCATTTTAATGCCTCTAAAAAAAGAGAACTCCGAAGAAATCGCATCTTTATCTAATTCAGATTCTGCAGAGGACAGTCCAGCACCAAAACCAAAAGTTAAAATGGCTGACAAAATTACCCTTTCTGTCCTCACAAAATTCATAAAACCTTATAATGGGGACCGTGAGTCGTTGCCCGCGTTTTTGTTAAACTGCGAAAATGCGATTTCCCTAGCAACTACAGAACAGCAGAACGTCTTATGTAAATATATCATCTCGCAGTTGGAAGGCAAAGCTCAATTAGCTTGTTGTTTAAAAAAGTTTAATAGTTGGTCAGAGATTAAACAGTTCCTTAAAATCACTTTTGGAGAGAAAAAACACTCCACTCACTTATTAGTCGATTTACAACAATGCAAACAGTTGCCTTCCGAAGACGTGATGCAATTTTCTATACGCATTGAATCATGTTTAACACGACTACAAGCTGACATCCATTATAGCTGCGAAAACGATAAAGAACTTGTAGGTCGCATTGCCGCAATGGAAGATTTGGCTCTTTATACGTTTATGTTAGGGTTGAACTCTAATTTTTCCAATATTGTGCGGTGTAGAAACCCTAAGACGTTATCAGATGCAATTACAAATGCCATTGAAGAAGAGAAATTATTTAACTTATCAAAACTTTCAACTCGATTTAATAAACAATGCACAACATGTAATAAGAACGGCCATATCGCGTCAGAGTGTTATAAAAATAAAAATAAGCAGTTTTCTCCTAATGCGCATCATGTAAGCACAAATAATAATAATGAACAAAATAATTTTAACAATAATCAATACTCTAATTCAAATTTTGATCCAAATAAATTTTGTGCTTATTGTAAAAAACGTGGTCATTTGATAAGCGAATGTCGTAAGCTGAAAGCCAAAAACAATAACAATTCGCGAACCGAACCAAGTAACTCAACACTATCAAGTGCAACTGCACCGAGTTCGAATACCGTGTCGAGCAATAATCGCTCTAATGTGCATCATGTTGACACTTCTAATGAAAATGATAGTTTAAACTAAATAAGGTTTCGGTTCCGTGTCTGCCGAAACCTAATGTTAACAATTTAAATGACACGCAAAACCTTTTTATTCAATCCTGTGTCCCTAAATTTGCTT
The DNA here is from genome assembly GCA_948474745.1 of Oligia latruncula. Taxonomy (NCBI): domain Eukaryota; kingdom Metazoa; phylum Arthropoda; class Insecta; order Lepidoptera; family Noctuidae; genus Oligia; species Oligia latruncula. The sequence continues at coordinate 81,816 of OX419685.1, forward strand.
CAACACAGGTTAGCGCAAATAAAGGTACTATATGTCCTTCAAACTGTGTTCCTACATTGTCTTCAACACAGGTTAGCGCAAATAAAAGTACTAAGAGTCCCTCAATCTGTGTTCCTACATTTTTTCCAACACAGGTTAGTGCTACTAAAGGTACTACAAGTCCTTCAAACTGTGTTCCTAAATTTTATCAAACACAGGTTAGTGCACATATAGAGACTTCCAAATGTCCTAATTCAGATTTAAATTTTAAAGTCAGTCCCTCATCTCTCGAAAAATCGAATCTTTCTTCTAGGGATTGTTTGCGTGAGGAAACATTTAACATTAACTACATTAATAACAGAGTTTCTTTACCTCACGTATACTTAAAAACAAACTATAATGATAAGCCCTTGTGCTTTTTGATCGACCCTGGTTCTACAATTTCTATTGTCAAACATTCCAGTTTACATAATAAACCAGTGCTTGGCCCTGAAATTATACAACTTAAAGGCCTAAGTGATAACGATTCCTATTGCAAATCTTTAGGTTCTATTAAAATCTGTTTTGATTATCGTGTTTCGTCAAAAAGTAAAATAATTTTTGACTATTTGTTTCATGCGATTGACGATACGATCAATTTACACTACGATGGTATTATTGGTAGCGATTTTATACAACATTTCAAAATAGATATTCAATATTCAACCAACACCCTTAGTTTAGAGGGTTACGAAATACCTATTTGTTGTAGTAAGCCATTGTACGTCATACCCCCGCGGTCAGAAACGGTCATTGAGTGTTCGGTTTCCAATTTGTCAGAGATTGCTGATCTAAAAGAAGCTTTGATCATAAAATAAGTGAAGGTGTATTTTTAGCAAACTGTATAGTTAACTTAAAGTCGAACAACAGAGTTAACGTTTCTGTTCTTAACACCACCGAAACTGAAGTCGAAATTGATAATTTTCAAGTTCAATTAACTCCATTTGAACTACCACCTTCCAAATTAGATGATACTCAACAGGAACTCATTCATCAATTAGATTTCTTAGTTAATGACCGATCTCAAAAAGTTCTTGAGCAGATTAGGTGCTCCCATTTAAATTCACAAGAGAAGAAAGCTTTGATGAACTGTCTTTCTAAGTATACAGACATATTTCATCTCGATGGTGAATTTTTAACTTATACGAATGTGATTAAACATTCTATCAATACTAAGGATGCATCCCCTATTCATGTAAAGTCGTATCGTTTCCCTGAAGTACATAAAGACGAAGTTGAGAAGCAAATCAAGAAAATGCTTGATCAGAATATTATTCGCCCTTCAACTTCTCCTTGGAATGCACCTGTATGGGTAGTCCCGAAAAAACTAGATGCTTCCGGTAAACAAAAGTGGCGAATTGTCATTGACTATCGGCGTTTGAATGATGTCATTGTTTCAGAAATTTACCCTCTCCCTCTCATTACTGACATCTTAGACCAGTTAGGTCACTCAAAATATTTCAGCACGCTCGATCTAGCATCAGGTTTTCATCAATTATTATTGGACCCCAAGGACACCGAAAAAACAGCATTCAGTGTTACAACTAATAGCATTTCAGGTCAATTTGAATTTACTAGAATGCCTTTCGGACTGAAAAATGCCCCCTCTACATTTCAGAGAATGATGAATCTAGTCCTTTCAGGATTACAAGGTCTCCACTGTTATATTTATTTAGATGATTGTATTGTCTATTCCCATGATCTTAATTCTCATATTCAGAAGCTTGAAGCTGTATTCTCCAAACTCAGAGAGGCAAACTTAAAACTACAGCCCGATAAATGCGAATTTTTGCGACAAGAAGTTGCTTACTTAGGACATGTTATCACAGACAACGGTGTTTCGCCTAATCCAGATAAAGTGAAGGCTATCTCTCAATTTCCTACACCGAAAACCCCAAAAGATGTTAAATCTTTTCTTGGCTTAACGGGTTATTATCGTCGTTTCATTGAAAATTTCTCCCACATAACGAAGCCTCTGACATCTTTATTAAAAAAAGATGTTAAATTCCACTGGTCCCATGAACAAGAACAAGCTTTGAACACGCTTAAACAAAAACTCATCTCAGCTCCCTTGTTGCAGTATCCAGATTTTTCTCAGCCCTTTATAGTTACGACGGATTCTTCCAATTATGCCGTCGGAGCAGTTCTATCTCAAGGCGAGATTGGCAAAGACAAGCCCATTTCATATGCATCTCGGACTTTAAATAAACAAGAAGGGAACTATTCAACAACTGAGAAAGAGCTCCTTGCTATTATTTTCGCTGTTAACACATTCCGGCCCTATCTCTACGGTTATAAGTTTAAAATCGTAACAGATCATCGACCTTTAACATGGTTATTTAATGCGAAAGATCCAGGTGGACGTTTAATAAGATGGCGACTAAAATTAGAAGAATACGACTACGAGATTGTTTACAAGCCTGGTCGAATAAATTCAAATGCAGATGCCTTATCTCGTTATCCAGTAAATTCAATCGTTCATTCTAACCTAAATAAAAGTACTTATGAAGAATATCTAAAAAAACAAACTACTAAAGCCATCTCTAATGATACAAAGATTGAAGAACACAGTCAAAGTTTACATTTATCGAAACAAAAATTAATTGCGTGTCCCGTTTCACTTGACTTCGACAACACTATGCCGCATTGCGAACAGCTGTTGTCAATGATACCAAATTCCGCTGAGTTGCAATCAGCTGAGCGCGAACTTGAAACCGTACAGTCGGTCGATGCAAACAATAAAATATTATATTTCTTATTTACTAAAGTTCATCATTATGACGAAACATCCTACAAAACAATTTACAATTTATTACTAAAATTAAGGGATCAAATTATTACAAAAAAAGAAGTTGAAGAATTATCTATTTCAGATTTTACAGAACCTTTTACTAAATTAGTTTACGTGAAAGTATATAACATGATATCGTACATTTTCCACGGCACTAACATTAAAATTCATATTTATAAAAACCAAATACGATATCCGAATCCTGCCGAAATTCCATATATCCTTAAAGAAAACCATGGGACTACCGTAGCTGGTCACCCAGGTTTCAAGCGGATGTATAACAGGATCAAAACGTCATACTATTGGAAAAGTATGCAATCTGACATAAAACGTTTTGTTATAGATTGTAAACTCTGCCAAGTGAATAAGCCATTGCGAGCTTCTAATAAGGCCCCTATGGTTATAACTTCTTCAAGTACTAAACCATTCGAAAGATTAGCATTAGACATTGTTGGTCCTCTACCCGAAGCTGGGCTTCAGAAATATAAATACATTTTAACTCTTCAAGACGACTTAACTAAATTCTCGTGTGCTTACCCTATGGTTACTTCTACAACAGATGAAGTTGTACGTTGCCTTATTCATTTCATTTCCTTATTCGGGTTTCCAAAAATGATTCTCACCGATCAAGGTACATGTTTTACATCTGAGTTATTCCGGCAATTGACTGAGATTCTCAAAATAAAAAAACTATTTTCTACCCCTTATCATCCTCAAACAAACGGTGCACTAGAGCGTAGCCACGCTACTCTTAAAGAATATTTGAAATCTTTCGTCAATGACAACCACGACGACTGGCATTGCTATCTGGCAACCGCAGTTTTATCATATAATACAACTCCCCATTGTACCACCGAATTTACTCCTCATGAACTATTATATGGGTATAAACCATCTATTCCTAGCAGTTTTTCTGAACCTAATGATAATGTCACCTATCACGAGTATATCCGCGCTTTACAGTATAGAATGAAATACTCGCGAGAAAGAGCTTTACAAAATATAAACAAAAGCAAGGAACAATCAAAAAGGTATTATGATGTTTCTGCTAAGGAAAAACATTACAAAATAGGAGATATGGTATATTTAAAGCAGCATCATAGACTGCGTAAGGCTTTGTCCCCAATCTGGAAGGGACCCTACAAAATTATGAAGACATACGGAAAAACTAATGTCACCCTGTGTGTTAACAGAAAACACATAAAGCCAATTAAAAATTGACTTTAATATCATTGATGATGAATTGATGAGATCATCAATAAAATCAAATTCATGAAGCTGAAAATCAGTCTCACATTGTATATAATACCTAAGTTTCCATTAAATTTGATTTGTATCTATTGATTTTATTTTATTTGAATTTATCTGATTTTATTTGATTGATTATTGTACCTAAATACTGTTATTTCTTCCTTTAATATGTACAAAGTTTATTTCAAATGTTTTCCCACTGATTAATATACATCTTGTTGCATTCATTTACATAAGTAATCCATGTTTTGAAAAAAAAAAACAGAAAAGTAACCTCAGTTGAGATAACAGATATCCAAACTGAACCTGTGGAATGCGACAAGAAGTCGATAAGAAGTCTTCCTGAAATGGAACTTAATAAAAATAAAAACAGAGTCGCTTTTAGAAATTTCGACAGAGCCTCATCTAGCCGAAACTTAAGTACTAATTTTTAAATAAAAAAAAAAAACATTCAATACTGTTATTGATTTTCATTTCGGGACTTCCTTAGATTTAATTACCTTTGTTTTTGTAACCTATTTGTATGTGTTTTTGTTTTGTACTTACCTATTTGTGAAATTTAATTATTTTGTAATTTATTTATAGTTTACCTTATAATAGTGAAATTATTTTCTGTTCTCTTTTCTTTTCGTTTGGAGCTATTTAATTCTTACATTTTATCCTTCGCTTAATTCATTAAGCTCCGTCTTAAGGGGGGAGATGTTATAAATAATTTCCATCACTATTTCATAATTGCTGATTTGAAAATTCATGTACTATATAAAACTGCTCGCTATGCAAGCAGCGCAGTCAACTTACAAATTTTGTCCAATATTGTAATTTTTCGTGTACAGTTTTTTATTAAATTAATTCAGTGGTAGCAAACCAAAGTGTTGTTTCAATTAAAAAAAGGACCCACGGAGCGCCATCCCAACAGTTCGCATGGATGTCGGAACACAATAATGTGTCGCTTAGGAAAGGTGTAAAAGGAAAAATCTTCCGATCTTGTCTGGTAACGCTTCCCTTGCCTGGGGTTCTCAACCATAGCCCTTTCGACTGCACAGCAGTCACTGCGTCTTCAGGGTTCATAATGACAATGCGACGAAGTGTCACTTTGATTTTTGAGGATAAATAAAAATGAAAGCGCCTGCTCGAGGCTGATTGTCTGACCAAATAGCCATATTATGTCCATTTTATTTTGCATTTGTTTTAGAATACTAAGTTAGACCGGAATAAATCGTAAAATCATACCACCATTTTATCTAAAGTATATCTGAGATTAGTAGGTGAAGTTTGAAGTTAGTTTTTATAAGTCTTGTCTTCTTCTCTGCCGCTCTGCGATAAATTTAGAAATTCTTAACTTGGTATTGTAGATATCTTACATACCAATATTAAGACTTTATCATAGCGTCGAGATATCTAGAAGATAAAAAGAAGAATACATCAATGGTGTTAGTCTTAAATCTTACCTACTGAAGTTTATCTGAAAAGTAGTTTGAAGTCTTTCTTAACTTATTCTGTAAACCTGTGCCCACATTTGCTAATTCTCTCTTGGTGGATAGCCATACGATACCTTGAGGGTCGATATGGTGCATTTCCGACGTTTGGCCCCCAAACTGGAACGGGCCGGGGCCGCCATGGGATCTGGAGGCAATAGTCCTCGCGCGCCTGTATGAGTGGCGCGCGGAGGCACTACGCCGGGGGGAAGATCCGCTTCCGCGGCAAATCGGTGCGGAGCGGACAGATCTCCGGCGCGATCTCATGGCGGCATGGAAAGAGCGACTGTCGCTACCCAGCGCAGGGCACGCCGCGATAGCGGCGATAAGACCCCTCTTTAAGGAGTGGCTAGAGAGGCGCCACGGCGCCCTCACCTACCGCCTGACGCAGGTCCTCACCGGACACGTCCTGCACATCATCAGGCGGGAGGAAACGCCCGGGTGTCACCATTGCTAGGATCGCCCAGAGGACACGGTGGAGGTCTGCCCCGCTTGTTTGGAGCACCGCCGTGTCCTCGTAGAGGCGATCGGCAGCGGCGGCGACCTCTCGCGTCCGGCCCTGGTGCAAGCCATGGTCCGGGGCGAGAGGGAGTGGGAGGCAGTCACCTCCTTCTGCGAAGCAGTCATGCTAGCAAAGGAGGTGGCGGGATGGCTCAGGGAGAGAGCCTCCCGTCCCAGCCACCGTGGGAGACGCTCCGGGCGTCGGGAGCCGCGTGACGACTCCCGGCCACCGTAGGCGCGGGCCTGCGGGCGGAAAGTAATGGGTAGCTGGGTTTTAGTCAGTAAGAGTCTGACACTCCCTTCCGCTCCACCCAGAGCGGGAGGGGTCATTTGATGATTTCCCATCAGCAAAAAAAAAAAAAAAAATCCTTCTTTAGGGTGTAGTTTAGAAAAACAAAAAATGCCAAACTTCATAATTTACTTAAATAAGTATTCGTGCCTTTCAAGTTTATTAACTCAAGGAATAAGATTTTTCATACAAACAAAATCACCCCTTAATCACAACATACTAAGTACATTATAAAAGGAAGCGGAATGCAAAATTTCACATTCCTAGTTTCAGTAGTTTCGGCTGTGCGTTGATATAATCACCCAGTCAGTCAGTCAGTTTACTATTTTATACAGACAGCACCTACCGACTGCTCAGAGCGCAACCGACCGACACCTCGTCACGCCGCGCGCCAGCACAAGTGCGGTGCAGTTGCAATCAATACATATACTTAACTATGACGGCACTAACCGACTCCTCAGAGCGTAGACGACCGACACCTCGCCACGCCGCGCCGCGCGCCGGCACGAGTGCGGTGCAGTTGCAATCAATACATATACTTAACTATGACGGCACTAACCGACTCCTCAGAGCGTAGACGACCGACACCTCGCCACGCCGTGCCGCGCGCCGGCACGAGTGCGGTGCAGTTGCAATCAATACATATACTTAACTATGACGGCACTAACCGACTCCTCAGAGCGCAGCCGACACCTCGCCACGCCGCGCCACGCGCCGGCACGAGTGCGGTGCAGTTGCAATCAATACATATACTTAACTATGACGGCACTAACCGACTCCTTAGAGCGCAGCCGACAACTCGCCACGCCGCGCCGCGCGCCGGCACGAGTGCGGTGCAGTTGCAATCAATACATATACTTAACTATGACGGCACTAACCGACTCAGAGCGCAGCCCACACCTCGCCACGCCGCGCCGCGCTACGCGCCGGCACGAGTGCGGTGCAGTTGCAATCAATACATATACTTAACTATGACGGCACTAACTGACTCCTCAGAGCGCAGCCGACAACTCGCCACGCCGCGCCACGCGCCGGCACGAGTGCGGTGCAGTTGCAATCAATACATATACTTAACTATGACGGCACTAACCGACTCCTCAGAGCGCAGCCGACACATCGCCACGCCGCGCCGCGCGCCGGCACGAGTGCGGTGCAGTTCAGAAAACGCGTCACACCAAAGAATATAAGTCTTTGAGTCACACACATTACCAATGCCAAATGCAATTATTAAGCCTATTTTTAAAAGAAATAACAGAGATGATGTAAAAAATTATAGACCAATTGCAAAAATTCCGGTATTTTCAAAAATAATTGAGAAAATAATTTATAATTCTGTTTATGCTTATTTCATTTGCCATACAACGTGGCAATGCTGCCAGCCTTTTGGGCACTGTTCCTGTTGACAGCGATGCGGACGAATTTTTTGATGCCCTATGATCATTTTGCTAATTTTTTTTCATATAAATGTACATATTATTATTATCTTAAATAGGTATTTGCTTATTTTGAAAAATTTAATTTATGTTGTAATGAACAAAAGGGGTTCAGAAAAAATGTTAATATTAATATGGCACTTTTTGACCTACTATCTAGTGTCATGGCATCTGTAGATAAAAAAAAACATGTTTGTGCGATTTATACAGACATGACGAAGGCGTTCGATTTTGTAGATCATAAAATTTTACTTCAAAAATTACACGGTTATGGTATTAGAGGGAATATCCTTAAACTTATAGAATCATACCTAAGTGATAGATTACAATGTACAGAAATCTCAAGAATATGCCCTATAACTAAATTAGAAACTACAAGCAAGTTACATAAAATATGGCGTGCCCCAAGGCAGCGTTCTGGGCCCGCCCTTGTTCTTAATATACATAAATGACCTCCGAAAATCCACAGGACAAAAAATGGTACTCTTTGCAGACGACAGCACGGCTATTATAGAATAGAATCCAAATAATTATCAAAATGACATTAATAATTCTCTATATAAAATAATCAATTGGCTTAATGACAATAATCTCGTAATCAATTTAAATAAAACAAAAATTATGCACTTCCACCAGCGGCTTGAGAAACCACTGGTTAATGTTGCTTATGACGATTCTGGAATAGAAGAAACTAGTATTGCCAAATTCTTAGGAATAACTATAGATGACAAACTAACGTGGAAACCTCATTTGGAAGAAATTTGCAAACGATTAAGTAAATCAGCATATTTGTTATCCCAACTCTCAAAAAAAGTAAATATTGATACACTGTTAACAGCCTATCATGGACTAGTCGCCTCAGTTCTGCGGTATGGTGTTATTTTTTGGGGGCAGTCAACAGATCGAGAACGTGTTTTCAGGATGCAGAAAAGATGTTTACGTTCAATGTGTGGTTTAAAAACAACAGATAGCTGCATTCCATATTTTAAAAACTTAAAAATATTACCCTTACCAGCTTTATACATCCTGGAAACTGCATTATTTGTAAAAACAAATCCGCATTTGTTCAAAAAACTATATGCAGTAAAGAAAACACCGATGCGTGCTCAATACATAAATGAATTATGCCTTGTTAAATGTAGAACTTCTCTACTGAAGAAAAGCTTCTTTGGTGTTGCTCCACGAGTATACAATAAAATACCCGATGAAATAAAATGTATGCCATTGCAGAAGTTTAAAAAAACACTTAACGGGTTACTGCTCGAAAGGTGTTATTATACTCTAGATGATTTTTTTAATGACGAATCTCTCTAATTATATAAAATGCTGACATAAATTTTAATACTAATCTTTTGAATTGAATTGACATTAAATTCTGACATGAAATGTAATTGACTATGAACTGTAATGAAATTTAATTTATATGCATGCGTTAATACAATTAGGTACTGAAATACTTATAATGTTATAATATTGTAATACATTGATTATCATTGTAATTTAATAGTAGATTACTCATTTAATTGTTTTTATTCGCATCAATCATTTGTATGACAATATTGGCAAAGCATAGCGCACTACCAATTTTTAAGATCTATGTATGAAATTACCTATGTTTTACAAATAAATGATTCTATTCTAATGACCAATAAATATAATTATATCGTAGCGGTGGCGTTCAGTAGTTTCTGCCTACCCTATGGTAACAAGGCGTGAGTTTATGTCTGTATGTCTGTTAATTAATATACTCATGTGTAAGAACTCTGTTTACGGACCGTACACTTTCGTAATGACGTAGTTTATGTTTGTATGTGTGTTAATTAATATCTCATGTGTAAGAACTCTGTTGACGGACACTTTCGTAATGACGTAGTTTACGTTTGTAATATGTTTGTTAATTAATATCTCATGTGTAAGAACTCTGTTGACGGACACTTTCATAATGACGTAGTTTATGTTTGTATGTCTGTTAATCAATACACTCATGTGTAAGAACTCTGTTGACGGACACTTTCATAATGACGTAGTATATGTTTGTATGTCTGTTAATCAATACACTCATGTGTAAGAACTCTGTTGACGGACACTTTCGTAATGACGTAACGATACAATCCGCGCGCCTGTGACTATTTTTATAAACACTGTAGCGGACCGGCATGCGGCACACTTGTTCTAAATGTGTATGTTCGCATATTGGAGGACGATCGTGTCTCTTTACGTGAAGGTCATCATTTTGTCGTGAACTGTGATTGCCGAGTGGGTGCGCTTAGTTTTCACGAGCTTACACCCGTTCAACTGTTGCCGGATTTATTGCGGACATATTATGCTCGGCAATAAGACGACCGCTTGACTCAATATTCTGTGACTGCCGGGTCCGCGGAGGTCTCTCCTCTTCGGTCGGATTCGAACGGTTTGATTTGCGTGACCGTCCGTCTGCCGAGGGCGGCTGTTCGCCTTCGCCCTCGTTCTTGAGCTCATTTGGACATCGCGTTTACGACAATGGAATGTCCTCACGGTGGACAGTGTAATGTGCAAGCAAAACGAGCTCTCAGCGCCTTGACACGAATAAGTGTCGCAGAGGGTCGTACCTGAGACTAGAGAATGCAAATCCGTTCTGTTTTAAAATCCCGATTTTTAGAACGGATTTTTGGTCTAATCCGGATTATCCGGAATTTACGGATTTTTCATGAAAATAAACAAATCTATATATATATTTTTTTTTGTTTGTTAATATGATGTTTCTGATATTTGTGTAAATGGATTAAAATAAAATAAAAGCACATGAAAATCAAATCAAATGAATATTTTAATAGTACACCCAGCAATAACACCATAATTATGGTATTTACCTATTGATAAAAATTTGAATAAACCCACAAAAATAAAAAATAATTTGATTTGATTTTCATGTGCTTTTATTTTGGGTGTACTATGCCATATCCAATGCCAAATAATCCAATATTACTTGATCGACCACTTTAAATCGAACGTCTAAATACTCGAAAGTTCTTGCTCGATATTTTGCACGCTCGATGTATTGAGTGGACGGTAGATTGAATGTTCAATTTATTAACCATTCGATATTATGAACGTTCGAGTATTTAGACTTTCGATTTATAGTGGTCGATCAATTTATATTCGATTATTTGGCATTCGATTTGGATTTGTACACCCCGCCCCGCTCGCTCTCCCGTGAGCCGATAAACTCGTTAATCACGAAACCTCGAAAACACGAACAGCGAACTCCCTCGTTTCGATTTTTTTGTTACAATTTCTTATTATTCAAAAAATCCGGATTCGATTTTCAAATCCGGATTTGGAAGTCTATTAAAAATGTGCGGATATCCGGATTTTTCGGATTACGGATAGTCCGGATTGCATTCCCTACCTGAGACTACCTACTGCGTGCGACACAGAGGTCACGGAATGTCTCACGTCAGCGCGCGAGCACGGAGCCGCGGATCAACGGTTGCAGGTAGCAGGCAACACCTTTTAATCTTTTGTGGCATAATATTAACTACGTTTTATCTCATCAGACCTAGCGTCTTTGATATTCAGCGAGAAAATGGCACACAATCATACAAAGTAGTCCTAACAGTCATCGTTATCACGAGTAAGGCGAGTCCCGATACAAAGTAGTCCTACAGTCATCGTTATCACGAGTAAGGCGAGTCCCGATACAAAGTAGTCCTACAGTCATCGTTATCACGAGTAAGGCGAGTCCCGATACAAAGTAGTCCTACAGTCATCGTTATCACGAGTAAGGCGAGTCCCGATACAAAGTAGTCCTACAGTCATCGTTATCACGAGTAAGGCGAGTCCCGATACAAAGTAGTCCTACAATCATCGTTATCACGAGTAAGGCGAGTCCCGATACAAAGTAGTCCTACAGTCATCGTTATCACGAGTAAGGCGAGTCCCGATACAAAGTAGTCCTACAATCATCGTTATCACGAGTAAGGCGAGTCCCGATACAAAGTAGTCCTACAGTCATCGTTATCACGAGTAAGGCGAGTCCCGATACAAAGTAGTCCTACAGTCATCGTTATCACGAGTAAGGCGAGTCCCGATACAAAGTAGTCCTACAGTCATCGTTATCACGAGTAAGGCGAGTCCCGATACAAAGTAGTCCTACAATCATCGTTATCACGAGTAAGGCGAGTCCCGATACAAAGTAGTCCTACAGTCATCGTTATCACGAGTAAGGCGAGTCCCGACACAAAGTAGTCCTACAATCATCGTTATCACGAGTAAGGCGAGTCCCGATACTCCCGATAGCCGCACTGTCGACTGTCGCGCTCGCGATATATTTGGCAAACGAACGCGAATACAAATACCACTGGTGGAGGGCCAAGCGGCCGAGCGTCGAGCGTGACGTCGCCGCGCCCAGCAGTGAGTATCTAGTGTAGGTAGGTATCTACAGGCTGCAGGCGATGAGGCGACACGATCATGAATGAGCCCACACTATGCCGACTATGCGTGGCTCCGCGTCACTACTACGACTTTGTACATACTGAAGAAAAAACTGCTCACTTTTAATTGAGGGAATACTTACAATCGATTGTACACGATTCTACCTACCTAGGTACATGTGATTATGATAATCGATAATCAAAGATAGCATCGATGATAGATAGGTGATAGGAGAGAGTCGTTCGCGGTGAGAAGGCGGCTCGGCAGAACCGGCGCGGGCGGCACGTCACACGTGTTGCGTGTGCTGGTCCGCCCACATGCCGCTTGCCCTACGCACAGCGGCGCTCCACGGAGTGCGCCAGGCAGCATCAAGGGCATTTCTCGATGTTATCTGGAGCACTAGCGGGATGCATTCTATCAGATATATTATACAATTTGTATTTAACCCTTTCAATTAATTTTCCGTTCAATAAATTCTGTCCATACGGTCGGGTCTAAGATCTTCAAGACCCGTGGTACGAATTCAAAAAAGAAGCTCTCTGCTCCTACTTTGCGGCTCATGATGGAGAGGCGCGAGATGATTCTGCAGTCTTCGGATGATGCGCAAAATTACCGGCAACTCAATAGACAGATATCTAAGTCCTTGAAAAGCGATCTTCGCCGCTTTAATACAGACCGTATTAAGGACGCGATAGAGCGAAATAAAGGCTCCAAAGTCTTTGCTAGAGATCTGTCTATTGGGCAGAGCTAGCTTACGAAACTGAAGACCGATGATGGCAGGATCGTATCCGCCAAACCTGAGCTGTTGAGAGAGATCGAGAGGTTCTATGGACAGTTATACACGTCAACAAGTAACCCCGTTATGAATCTGGCAAACGACCCAAGAGCTAGAATGACCCGGCACTATACCGAAGACATCCCGGACGTCAGCCTGTACGAGATTAGGATGGTTCTGAAGCAGCTCAAAAACAACAAGGCGCCGGGTGATGACGGAATTACGGCCGAGTTGCTGAGGGCCGGCGGAAAACCCGTTCTTAAGGCCCTTCAGAAGCTGTTTGGTTCCGTCATACTCGAGGGCAAAACACCACAGGCATGGAACAGAGGTGTGGTGATACATTTCTTTAAGAAGGGCGTCAATGCCCTACTTAAGAATTATACGCCCATCTCAATCCTGAGCCATGTCTACAAGCTGTTTTCGAGAGTCATCACGAACCGTCTCGCGCGCAGGTTTGACGACTTCCAGCCTCCCGAACAAGCCGGATTCCGTAAAGGCTTTAGCACCGTAGAACATATACATACGCTGCGATAGGTTATACAGAAGGCCGAAGAATATAACCTGCCTCTCTGCTTAGCGTTCGTGAACTACGAGAAAGCCTTTGATTCGATCGAGACATGGGCTGTGCTGCAGTCTCTTCAACGGTGCCAGATCGACTATCGGTACTCAAACTCAAACTCAAATCATTTATTTCAATTAAACCTTGTACAGGCACTTTTGAATTGTCAAAATTAAATAGTCTGTCAGTTAGTCCGAAAGTTGAAGCTAGTTGCCCATTCCAAAGCGTAGATCTCTATGGAGAAGAACGGGCAAGAAACTCCATGGACACTCTTTTAAATCAAGATATTACAAAATCCTGGGTACATTATTCTTGTTGCTTCTATATGTGAGAACAATGTAAAAAAGACAGAAATGAAGAAAGAATTCAAGACATAAGATTAAAAATAAGCCTTGGCAGTTAAGAGATGACCAGTCTCAACCGACGGCGCCCGTTCACGAACATGACGCGTGGATCAGCACCATCCAGCTCAACCATTTTGTAGGGAACCGAATGATCCAACACACGCGCCACCATCGGTGAGACATTTAAGTGAGCATGACACGTTCTCAACTGCCATGCTCTTTCAAGTCAACATCAAAAAATCATAATAAAAGGAAACATGGTTCTTACATTTACAAAGTTTAAAAAAAAAAATGCTTCTAAATTATACAAAACTACAATTGCAATTTATTTAAGAGATAAATAGAATTTTATTACCTACCAAACAGGAAGAGATATTTAATATTGAAGTATTCAACAATTAAAACTTGAGTGAATAAATTTAAAAAGTTATGTTCGTAATGACAGAAATACAAAAAAAAGAAAAAGGGAAGCACCTCTTCCAAATATTGAAATTTTAACTAGTGAGTCCAAGTGTCTGTGGAGCAGGACCAGCATTAAGCCAAGCATTTTTATCTACGATATAATCATCCAACTTGTAATATGCTTGTCTACATAGTGTGCGTTTAATGCATGTTTTAAATTTCTTCTCATTTAATTGAAGAATATCGAGTGGTATTTTATTATAACATTTTACACAGTAACCCAAAAAAGAAGTTTTTACTTTAGACAATCTGAAACGCGGTTGATCTAATTTGTCCCTATTTCTAGTGTTAAAATTATGCCTGTCACTTATCTTACTAAAAAGGTGTAGATTTTTTCGAACGTACATAATGTTTTCATATATATATTGACAAGGAACCGTCATGATGTTAATTTTTTTAAACAGTTCCCGTAGAGATTCGCGTCTGCTGAGCTTGTAGATGGCTCTGACAGCTCTCTTTTGCAGAATGAAGATAGAATCAATATCTGCAGCCCGTCCCCACAACAAAATGCCGTAAGACATGATGCTATGAAAGTAACTAAAATAAACCAGTCTCGCGGTCTCCACGTCTGTTAATTGGCGAATTTTCCAAACAGCGTAAGCGGCTGAACTTAGCCGCCCTGCCAGTGATGTTAAGTGCGGACCCCACTGCAGCTTTGAGTCAAGCGTGATCCCCAGGAAAACCGTATTTTCGACGAATTCAAGTATCTCCTTATTCAATACAACATGACATTCACTACTCCTAACATTCGGTAAAGCGAATCTAATGCATTTAGTTTTTTTCTCATTTAATACCAAATTATTTACAGTAAACCAATTATGAACCATAAGCATAGTGTTATTTACGTCGTCAAGATCCTGTGCACGTCTGCTTACTTTAAAAATCAGTGATGTGTCATCAGCAAATAACACCATTTGTGGTCGATTTTTCAGTAAATGAGGTAAATCATTTATATATACTAAAAATAGGAATGGCCCCAATATTGAGCCGTGCGGTACACCCATTTTGACTTTTAAGCCCGATGAATTCTCACCGTTAATTTGAACTTGCTGAAATCTATCATTTAAATACGATTTTATTAAGCTAAGAGCAAGTTTACCTAGTCCGTAATGCTCAAGTTTCAAGAGCAGTGTATCGTAATTAACGCAATCAAATGCCTTGGATAGGTCGCAAAAAATGCCTATTGCATCTTGTGCCTCTTCCCATGCGTTAAAGATGTGTTTTAATAAGGTGACACCGGCGTCGGTTGTACAACGTCCTTTGGTGAAACCATACTGTTGATCGTGTAGGATGTTATTACGATTGAAATGATTGAGCATTTGATTTAACATTACTTTTTCAAACACTTTGCTAAAAACCGGCAAAACCGATACAGGTCTATAATTATTAGTGTCTTTGCTGTCCCCAGATTTGAAAAGTGGAATAACTTTACTGAACTTCATTAAATCCGGGAAAACCCCTTGATCTACACACAAATTAAATATTAGAGCTAAATAGGGTGCAACTGTCTCGATAATGGATTGACAAACTTTAGTAGACATGCCCCACAGATCTTCAGTAATTTTAATCTTAAGTTGCTTAAATGCCTTTATAATGACTATGGGGTTTATATGTTTAAATTTAAATTCCACAGGACAGGCTGAGACATTCGCTCTTAATAATTCAATAGCTAGTGCGGGCGAGGAATTTAAAGTTTCTGTAGTTTTAATTGGGATATTGGTAAAGAAAGTTGCAAATTCCTGAGCAACATCGATGTTATCGCTAATGAAACCGCGGGAAGTATCCAGTGCGTAATCAGTATTATGTTTTTTGTTCCTGTTCGTTTCATTGTTTATAATTTTCCAAACTGTCTTTATTTTATTGTCTGCTGATTTAACCTTGTTACTAATGAAATAAGCTTTAGCTGCTTTGCAGATATTTTTAAAAATTTTAGAATAAGTAGCAACATACTTATTAAAAGTATCCGTGTTAATATACGGCTTAAGGCCATACAGTTCAAATAACCTTTCCCTACTTTTCCTGATCCCTTTAGTTGCCCAGTCACTGAATAAAAACTTAGGGCAAATAGTTTTAGATTTCTTCTTAAAGGAATTATTGAACTCTGTTTGCACTAATGAAAAGAATTCTTCATACAAAATATTACCATTAGTCATACTTAGACCCTGAGCATTTAGCTTGCTAATTAAAGTGTTATTAAACTTATTCAAATTACTCGATGTTATTGGTCTAGTTTGAATCTGCACTTTTTTTATCGGTGTGTTGGATTCAAAAGACACGGTTTGACCACTGTGATCCGAAGGGAGATAATTTACAATGGCTTTATCTAAATATTCACAGCAACAAAAAACATTATCAATACATGTAGCAGTAGCCGTAGTTATTCGCGTTGGTTCCAAAAACACATTTGACAGATTGAATGATTTAAAGAGGCTTAACAATCTACTGCTATTTGAATTATTTTCCAAAATATTTACATTAAAGTCACCACAAATAATTACTGATTTATTACCACTTGCAAGTTTTCCCAAGACATCTTCGATTACTGACTCAAATATAGAGTAGTTTTGATAGTTTGGAGGTCTGTAAACGCACACTATAAAATGCTTATCTAGCTCAACACAGGACAGTTCGATGCTATGTTCCACCGATAGTTCCACTATGTCTTTACGAGTCTTATATTTTACACAATTTTTAATTAAGATTAATGAACCACCACGCAGCATGGATTTTCGGTTAAAGCAACTGCCTACACTATAGTTCTCATAATTAATCAGCATTTCATAATCTTTCAACCAGTGTTCAGTAAAACAAATAATATCAAACATTGTTTTTTCTAAAAACAATTCAATTTCTAATATTTTGGAAGAAAAGCCTTGAATATTTTGATGAAACAATTTCAAGGAATTCTGCTTAGCCCCTTTTTTACAATTAACTAATTGAGCGCTAGAAGATACCTTGTTGTAAGTGAGATTAATAATATTGTTATTGGTACCTTCTGTTGTCTTACTGCCTAGTTTAAATTATTGTGGCTGACCACCTTAATATTAGTATTATTACTAATTTTTGTGGTGCTAATTACATCAGACTTCGACATACTACTTATGTCTGAGTTAATAATAAAAGCTAATAGCCATGCTATTTGACGTCTAAAACTAATAGGCAGATACGCTGTACCCCTAGTCGATTTTAAATACTCAACAAAAGTGTTGGTGTCAAAGAATATAAATTTGTCACTATAGTGATTAACTAATAAATGCATGTGGTTATTTAACATATGTATATAATGATTTTGTCTACTTGATAAGTACTCAAAGTATGGGAAAGCACACAATATTATTTTCTGACAATTAATTTTTAGGATTTCAGTGACACTCTCAGTGATGTCATCTATTTTTACATTCGCACTATTACCTACAAATACAGAAATAATGGCATTTGGATTATATTTCTTGCAACTTATTGATGACATTACTTCTTTGTAGGATTTCCTAGGCATACAGTAATTAACAGCTGATTGACTCAGGTTGTTACTCAATAATTTACCCAGCCCTCTCCCTAAACTATCTGAAAACATAACAGAACAATAACTAACATTACTAGAAGAAGTGACAGCATAAGTCTCTGTCTGTGCTACTTGAGATGAACCTTGTACAACATGTGGTGTATCTTGATTGGGGGGGATACAGTCCCGAGCTAATCCAGACTGGGACGGGTCCTCCGTTGCCTCAGGTTGGATAGCCTCAAGGTTTGATTCCCTTTGACAAGAACATTGATGTGTGCTCAGAGTCATCGGGTCCCCTCTACCTGCCTCATCACTACACATTCCCACCAACTCGTTTGCAGCAAGGATGTGTTCCTTTATTTGTTTTTGAGAGCTCACATACTTAATATAATGTAAGTGTAGTGACTCTTCAAGTACCTCAATTTCAGACTGTAATCGCTGAGTGTCAATGTGATAAATGTTTTTACTATCTTCTAATTTGATTTCATAGTTTTTTAATTTATTTATTAGAAAAACACGTTCCTTCCTTAGTTTAATATTATTGGAATTGTGTTTTTGTTGTTTCCTAAACTTATTGCATCTATTTATAATTCTATTTAGTTTAGCATATTTCTTTATTTTATTTTGACTAACTTTATAACTATTATTATTATATTTCGATATAGAATCTTCAGTAAGGTCTATTGTTATTAAGGAATGAGGGTTGTAATTAGTATTAAATAATTCAGTATACAAGTTATTAGTTTCCTGAGCCTGAGTACGTTCTTTTAGTTTCTGTAACTTAGTAATTCGTACATTTGCATGAATTAATTCCTCTTCTAGGTCCTTAACCTTACACAAAGCCTCCTCATATAAGTTACTACAGTTATTGAAACCATCTGTGACCAACCGCAATTTGTCCCGTTCATCGACAACAACCAGGTATTTTTGATGAAGGTCTACTAGCTCCTGTTTTAAGCTTGTATTTTTGAAAACGACATTCTCGACTTCCTTCTCACTATCCTCTATTTCCTGTAGCAGCTGTTGGCATTTGCTGTTTGAAGCCTTAAGATCTTGAATGGTTGTTTTCAATTTAAGCTCCAACTCCTGAGCTGCAGCCTTACGGGTCATCACAGGCATGGTTTCAGGAATAAAAACTGAAAGTGGAATTAAAGAAACGGTGAGAACTAGTTAAATAACCAAACAAAGAGGAAAGCTAGAAATGAAAGGAGAAATTGGAGAAGTTAGTGTTGATTTAAAGGTAAAATGGAGAATGGGAGGCTGAATCTAATTGGAATGCAACTGATATGATCACGATCAGATTAGATAAAGTTAGTACACAGTAACATTGATTATAGTGACCTATGAATTTACTTTTTACTACGTGGGTAGGATGCCTAGGTAAAGAAAAAAAATCTAGTTTTACATTAATATTACAATAATTATTGAAGATAACGATAGTCAACGTTATTGTTGCTATGTACAATATAGGTAGGTAACAGTAATAGACTTTCAATATTTTGATATTTCACAATAATAAGTTTCGTTATGATCAAGGTAAACAAAGTGACTTAGACCCAGTGCAGGGTGCCAAATCAAAAAGTCAAACAAATAAGTCAATGAATATGTTACAAAGTCTAAAATGACGATTGTGTGCTAATTATAGAATAAAAGTAAACAATACTCCCCGTTTATATCCGCAGGTCGAACATCAGCTGTTCGTGAGAGGTTACCGGTAACGGTGGGCAACCAAATACTGTGTTTAACTTTGTAAAATTGCAGGAAAACAATAGTCCCGAGTATTTATGCAGTTAATTTACATTTAGATATATTATTACAACATAATTACACTTAAAAATTAAATAAAACTAATTTTAAAATACGGAACAAAATTTTTTCTACAGTCTAACCGGATGCCGCTGAATATCAGTATTACCGTTATCAAATTGACTATCAACTTAAATAATTGTCCGTATATTCAAATCACAACTTTTATTCTTTGACAGTTGTGTGAAGGAGGTTTAACACAGTGTGACGCAACTCTCTAATAAAAAAAGGAACTATCGCAACTGTCTAATAAAAAAATAAACTATCAATAAAAAAATAAACTACACGTACATTGAGATGCTGAAGTGTTTGTACGAAAACGCCACTATGTCAGTCCGACTCCAGGATCAGACCTCGAAACCTATCCTTCTGCAGCGAGGTGTAAGACAGGGAGACGTTATCTCTCCGAAACTGTTCACCGCTGCACTGGAGGATGTCTTCAAGGTTCTGGTCTGGAAAGGGGCTGGCATCAACATCAACGGCGAGTACATAACTCACCTTCGGTTTGCCGACGATATCGTAGTCATGGCTGAGACTATAGAGGACCTCAGTACAATGCTCGATGACCTCAGTAGAGCCTCCGAAAAAGTGAGTCTTAAAATGAACATGGACAAAACGAAGGTCATGTCAAATGCCCATGTAACACCCACTCCCATAAAGATCGGAGACGCTACACTCGAAGTCGTGGACGAGTATGTTTACCTAGGACAAACTGTCCAGTTAGGTAGGTCTAACTTCGAGAAAGAGGTCAATCGTCGAATCCGACTCGGCTGGGCAGCGTTCGGGAAGCTACGCAATATCTTCTCGTCCCACATACCGCAGTGTCTCAAGACGAAAGTCTTTGACCAGTGCGTGTTGCCAGTGATGACTTATGGCACTGAAACGTGGTCGCTCACAATGGGCCTTATAAGAAGGCTAAAAGTCACCCAAAGGGCAATGGAGAGGGCTATGCTTGGAGTTTCCCTGCGTGATCGAATCAGGAATGAGGAGATCCGCAGGAGAACCAAGGTAACCGACATAGCCCGAAGAATTGCCAAACTTAAGTGCAGAACCGGTCGAAGTGGAAGTGCTTGGGGGAGGCCTATGTCCAGCAGTGGACGTCTTTCGGCTGAAATTATGATGAATGGTGAATTAATTTTAGGGCTCCGGCGCGGGCGTAGCCTATACAATTTTAGGGCTCCGGCGCGGGCGTAGCCTATACAATTTGTAGCAGCGGCATGTACGTACTTACTAGCATAATTATGGTCTTGTCAGTTTCAATGAATATGTTTAATTTTAGAAATTAAATAATTCTTTGGCCAGTAAATTATGTGATCAGAATTTTAATAATATAGGTGACCCAAATGAGTTCTACGCCGAGTTCTTTTCAATAATAAACGCGCAGTTTAACGACACTTTTTCACTAAAAACTAAAAGTATTCACACAAAGTTTTTATTTAGTGACTGGGCGACTCTGGTGTTCGTAAAAGCAGGGAAAAACTTTTTGAACTCTATGGCTTAAAGCAACATATGAATAATACAAACTTTCATCAGTATTTTGCAAAATATTCAAAAAGTTTTAAAAGTGTGTGCCAAAAAGCTAAAGCTCTTTATATGTATTAGCAATAAAATAAAATCAGCTGATGACAAAATTAAAACTACCTGGCAAATAATAAATAATGAAACAGGTAGGAAAAACAGCGTAACACTGAATTTAATTTAGAGACTGAACATGGCTCCATCAACTCAGATGTAGAAATAACTCAGGAATTTGATTTTTTTTTCTAATAATCCCCTTAAAACTACTGAAGCTTTAAATTCATCCCCCACGCTTTCTGCTGCCTTATGTAAATTCATCCCCCACGCTTTCTGCTGCCTTACGTAAATTCATCCCCCACGCTTTCTGCTGCCTTACGTAAATTCATCCCCCACGCTTTCTGCTGCCTTACTTAAATTCATCCCCCACGCTTTCTGCTGCCTTACGTAAATTCATCCCCCACACTTTCTGCTGCCTTACTTAAATTCATCCCCCACGCTTTCTGCTGCCTTACGTAAATTCATCCCCCACGCTTTCTGCTGCCTTACGTAAATTCATCCCCCACGCCTTCTGCTGCCTTACGTAAATTCATCCCCCACGCTTTCTGCTGCCTTACGTAAATTCATCCCCCACGCTTTCTGCTGCCTTACGTAAATTCATCCCCCACGCTTTCTGCTGCCTTACGTAAATTCATCCCCCACGCTTTCTGCTGCCTTACGTAAAAAGAATGTAAAGGAATGCCCTTTGGAGTTAGGTTTCAGCATACAAGCCCCCAGGTTGTTATAAAAGCTTTTAAAGATCTTAACATTAAATCAACAGAAGATCTCTGGGGAATGTCTGTAAAAGAACGTAGATCTATCATCGAAACCATTGCGCCCTATTTAGCTTTCATATTTAACACCAGTGTTGACCAAAGAGTCCTTCCGGATCTTATGAAACATAGTAAAGTAGTACCAAGCCGCTGTGTCTGCCATGAACAGTGACCTGGATTTGATTAGCGAGTGGTCGCGGTCTTTTGGACTGCAAATCAACCCTAGGAAATCCCAGGCCATAATTATCGGCAGCAGGTATATGCGGAATAGGCTCGATGTTGCGTCGCTGTCTCCACTCTGTCTGAATGGAGTTCAGATTGAATACGCGCATACGGTTAAAAACCTGGGGGTGACCATGGACTCTTACTTGTCGTGGACTGCTCATGTTGCACAAGTCAGTCGCAAAGTGCACTACACGTTCCATTCGTTGAAATGTCTGCAGGGCTTCTTGCCCTTGAACACCAAAATCTCTCTTGCTCAAACCCTCATTCAGCCCATTATTGATTACGCTGATGCCTGTTATTTGGATGCCACCGAGGAGCTTTTGAATAAACTTGAGCGTTTGCAAAATATCTGTATTCGTTTTGTTTTTAACCTTAAAAAGTATGATCACGTCTCCAACTTTCGCAAGATACTCAAGTGGCTCCCCATTCGACTTCGCAGGAACTCTCGGATATTGTGTCTATTATTCAATCTCCTTCATAATCCTAAAACACCATCCTATCTGCGGGAGCGTTTTTCCTACGCCCGTCCTTCAGATGCGCCTTGCAGGTCGCATCTTAAGAACCTTCTTAAGTCCCCTCCCCACTCCACCGACTTCTACTCCTACTCCTTCACAGTGCACGCGGTGCGGCTGTGGAATTCACTACCGCCTGAAATTAGGGACTGCCAATCTGTTGCAGTTTTTAAGAGAAGAGTAAAAGAACACTATCTTTCCACTTTATCATAGTTGTGTTTGTATTTATTATTTGATTACGTTATATTTATTAAAATTATAGTGATATTTATTTTAGAAATATGTATGTATGTTTGTTTGTATGTATGTAAGTATCATTGTTTTAGATTTCATGTATTATTTTTGTCTCCTTTACTATTTCACACGCTGTCTACATCTCTCTATTAATTGTCCTATCGCAGGTATGCTGGAAGAGATTTCTTATGAAATAAGCATCACCTTTGTACCTATTTTTCTGTTCTGTTTTACTTGTCTGTTTATATGTGTGTACATAAATGGTTAAATAAATAAAAATAAAATAAATAAACCATTGTTCAAATCCGGTGATAGTAAAGATCCTAACAATTATAGACCTGTGTCAATTCTACCAGTTCTCAGTAAGGTGTTTAAAAAAATGTTACTCAAACTCAAACTCAAAGCATATATTTCAATTAAACCATTTACAGGCACTTTTGCATTGTCAAGAAGTCGGTCAGGTTTTTTATTTTTTTTAATAACTTTTTTTATTTCCAGCTTTTTAGTTTACAAATGTGAAAGATTTCGATGACGATTTAGTTCTTGGTACGTGTTTTATACGATTTGTCACTTCGAATTACTTTTAACCATATAAGTTGTTTATATTTTTGTAATCATCTTTTAAAGCCCTTTATTTTGATACCCCATTCGATAGGTTTTGAGAAAAAAAATATTTTTGAAGACATTCATACATACATAGTTGTCGCCATATTGAATTTTCACTAACGTCATGTCTTTAGTGACACTTGCCGGACTAAGAGGAATCGATTGACGTGTGAATCATAAAAATCGGCCCAGGCGTTTGGTCTGTATAGTGCTTCAAAGGAACATACAAACATACATACATAGGCTGATGAACACATTACCACTCCTTTGCGTCGCGCAGTCGGGTAAAAACAGCACTTGATTTGCTAAGATCATACCTGAAAGATAGAAAGGTTAAAGTTCAAGTAAACGGCGTAAACTCATTAGGGTCTGAAATGACAATGGGTGTTCCTCAAGGTTCGATATTGAGTCCATTCCTCTTTTTAGTTTACATTAATGATTTACCCCAATTACTTCAAAATAAGCCGAAGATGGTGTTATTTGCAGATGACACATCATTGATCTTTAAAATAGACCGACGGTCACAAAATCTTGACGACGCCGACGTGAATAACTCTATTCTTCAGGTCCAAGATTGGTTTACGGTGAATAGTTTGTACCTACTTAATGAAAAAAAAACCCAAATGCATTAGATTTAAATTACCGAATGTTAGAAGTAGCGAATGTGAAATCATATTGAATGGCCAAAAACTAGAATTTATTAATCAGACAGTTTTCCTAGGAATCACGCTAGACGAGAAATTACAATGGGGACCTCATATAACATCTATTGCGGGGCGGCTAAGCTCCGCCGCTTATGCTGTTAGAAAGATAAGACAGTTCACAGATGTAGAAACCGCGCGTTTGGTCTATTTTAGTTACTTCCACAGTATTATGTCATAAGGCATTTTACTATGGGGTCGGGCTGCTGACATTGAATCCATTTTTATTTTACAAAAGAGAGCTGTCAGAGCCATTTACAATCTATATAAAAGTACACCTTGTAAACAAGGATATTACAAATTAGAAGATTATATCCAAGATAAGAATGTTTGGAAACATGCTGGTCCTGCTCCATAGGACAATCTAAGAGTCTAGACAAAATCAGACTTGTTCGTAATTTAACATATATATTATGGAAGATCACATCACTATGGTCATACCGAGGTTATAAAAACGCGGTGCACACCAGTGACGGACCTTTTTTCGCCGCCAGCCATCGTCTAGGCAACATCGTTTCCTTGTAATATTGTCTCTGACATTTTTCTGCTGACATTTCATTTTGCTGTATATAATTATTTAATTAAAATATTAACGTATTTGTTGTTGTGAGCTTTTTAATTGAATTAGGATCAAATACACAAGAATATACATATTTTTTTAAATTATGACATTTTATTTTATTTCATTTTTACAATCTGTGAAAACAGTGGCTCACACACTTGTTAAAATTTTAGGAAAATCAACGACTTTTGCATTTTTTTTTAAATAATTTGTAAATATGTGAGCACCATGTATCTATCACATAATTGATTTACCTGTCATTGCTTAATTTTTATTTCTTTTTACCTTTTGTGGTAGACTAATTTTATTATGGGTGCATCGTGTTCACATATAATTATATTATGTATTAAATACAAGACCTTGTAAAACATTTTAAAAGAGTAACGGTGGAGTTTCTTGCCCATTCTTCTCCATACGAAAACTACCTTTTGGAATGGGCGACTAGAATCATTTCTATTTAGTTTTTTTTGACGTTCGAAAGTGCCTTTAATGTGCCTATTTGAAATAAATGATTTGACTTTGACTTACAAATCGAAAAATCTTTGCAAATATCAGTTCCGACTAAGAGCTCTGAGTTAGTTTCATTTCGACACAGAGTTCGTTAGTTAGTGTATTATGTAAGGGGCTTACATGACCTAAAGCCCGGTAATAATAAGTTGGTAGACCGGAATAAATATTATAAATGGTCTAAGGTTTAGTAAGTGCAAAAAAAAACATCTTACAAAAATATAATATTGTTCACTTATTTTATTGCTCATAAACTGGTTTGTCCCGATTTGTCTTAACGAGCTTTGGATTTCACACTCTTTTTCAATTGATCTCTGCGAGCTACGTATCACGACACTCACGCCCTGATTAGAAACTTTATGAATCAATTCATTGCCTTACTGTCTGATGTCTGATGTCTCTGGAGTGGGCGGAGGGTCTATCAGGCTCTTACTGAATAAAAACACACAATTTCCATTCATACAAATGAATTTTAGTTCTTGAGTGATCCGCACTCCCGCAGCCGCGGCTGGTATCGCGCCGCGTGCGCGGCGTGCGCGGGACAGCTCCGCGTAGCGTTCGCTTATAATGACAAAAGTTTATATCTTACTTGCCACAATAAACTGCATCATCTGTGCCATTCATCACAACGCGACAATGGAAACGATTTCACATTCGGTATCCAGTTGCCCTTGCTTCACATTCGGTATCCAGTTGCCCTTGCTTCACATTCGGTATCCAGTTGCCCTTGCTTCACATTCGGTATCCAGTTGCCCTTGCTTCACATTCGGTATCCAGTTGCCCTTGCTTCACATTCGGTATCCAGTTGCCCTTGCTTCACATTCGGTATCCAGTTGCCCTTGCTTCACATTCGGTATTCTGTTGCCCTTGCTTTACATTCGGTATCCAGTTGCCCTTGCTTCACATTCGGTATCCAGTTGCCCTTGCTTCACCGCAGCCGCAGTGCTAATTGAAGTAATAATTTGGACGAATTTCCTCGCTGTTGTCCATTGTGTGGCTCGTGGCTAAGTAATAACAGCCGCACGGGGCAATTAAGATTATACTGAATGGGTGATCATCCATGTCCTACCGGAACCCCTTCGTGTCTCGGCAGGCAAGGTTAGCCTTCCGTTGGAGCCGGTAAGTAACGGAGCCGGGAATAAGTTACTTTACGATGCCTTTAGCATAGAACAGGTCAGCTCGTTTTAGCAAAGTGTGAGTGCATATGATACAGCCGCCCTTCGCCCGGTCCGCGGGTCCGCGGGTCCGGGTCCGGAGGCAGGCGCCGCCGCCGCTCGGACTCGGCACATTCCGTTGTGGCAACGGAATGTGCCGAGTCATTATATTTAGCGCAACGTAGAGCCGCGCGTGTGCGCCGCTATAATTACGCGCCACCGCGACATCGGCGCAGCTGTTCATTTGAAAAACAACGCAATGACTATTCATCATGACGACCAAGCGAGTGGTGCAGTGGTCCAGGCAACCTGTCGTGTTGACGCTGGCAAGCTATACCAATCAATTCGTTCGATTGTCGTCGTGTCAGTCTGTATCGCCACTATCGCCAGCAATGTGCAACACGCATCCCGGGCTCCCGGCGCGGTGGGTGCCGCCGGCGCCGCGCAGGCAGGCTAACCGGCTACAACCCTTACGTGATCCATACTAAACGCCTGAACCACGGAACGGATTTCGATAAAATTTGGCAGAGAGATAGATTGCATTCCGGGGAAGGACATAGGATAGTTTGTATCGACATAACTCGTGGGTGAAGCCGCGGTTGGAAGCTAGTAATATATTATACAGGGTTATTGGAAAAACACCAATCGTACTCATCAATATGGACAATTTTTACTATGGGACCAAACCTGAAATCGCAAAAAAAATCAGCTGTTCCCTACATTTATTTTATTTATTTGTTAGGCTTTACAACAATGAGTACACTGTTACTTTATAATTTGTACATTGCAAACTTAAGACTAAGCGCGTTTATGTTCGTATAACTCGTCAAAATCTAGGAAACAGCTGACTTTTTCTTCGCGATTTCAGATTTGGTCCAATAGTAAAAGTTGTTCATAATGATGAGTACAATGATCTCTTAAGAGGTTGTTAATGTATTACCAATCTCCCTGTATAATATATTACTAGCTTCCGACCGCGGCTTCGTTCGCGTGGTATCCTACCCCTTACCCTACCCTACCCTACTCTTACCCTACAACTACCCCACACGAAAAGAAAAACTGGCCAAGTGCGAGTCGGACTCGCACACGAAGGGTTCCGTACCACAAGGCAAAAACGCCGAAAAAAACACGTTTGTTGTATGGGAGCCCCCCTTAAATATTTATATTATTTTAATTTTATTATTTATTATTAAAGTAAAAATACAACTGAGTATTTTGTGAATATTTCAAGTGCCTACCTGTTGCCATTATTGATATCGAGCAAAAAAGGGCAAAAAAATCGCGTTTGTTGTATGGGAGCCACGCTTAAATATTTATTTTATTTTGTTTTTAGTATTTGTTGTTATAGCGGCAACAGAAATACACATAATTTGTAAAAAATTCAACTGTCTAGCTAACTCGGTTCTTGAGATACAGCCTGGTGACAGACAGACGGACGGACGGACGGACGGACGGACGGACGGACAGACAGCGAAGTCTTAGTAATAGGGTTCCGTTTTTACCCTTTGGGTACGGAACCCTAAAAAGAAAAAAAAATATCAAGTAAAGATATATCAAGCTACAAGAGAGTTGCTCTAAGAAAGTAAAACCCACCAAAAACATTTTCATGTAAAATGTTGCCAAGACGAGACCACATATGGCTCGCACTGTCAAAAAGTTATCAGATCTCATGTAGAGCCAAGCTTCTGACTCTACACGCCCTAACTTCACAAACTCTACACCTTAGTCAAAATATGAGGCTTGGCCGTTTCGTTACTATAAGAACTATTGTATAACAGAAAAGTAATGAACAGGGAATAAATTTTTCACCTTACGCCCATGTGATGGTAGCGAAACGGCCAAGCCACATATTTTGACTAAGGTGTAGAGTTTGTGAAGTTAGGGCGTGTAGAGTTTAGAAGCTTGGCTCTACATGAGGTCTGATAACTTTTTGGCAGTGCGAGCCATATGTGGTCTCGTCTTGTCAACATTTTACATGACAATGTTTTTGGTGGGATTTCACATCTTTTTGAAAATTGCTTATGAAATATATATATTTTTTTTGGGGTTCTTTACTAAAAATCCTGAAATATGTATTTTATTATTTATTACAAGGAGTCTCTTTATCAATTTTCAGAACTCTAGCATCAAAATTTGCCGAAGTCTCGTACAAACTTCCATCCCCTAGTTTAAGGGGTTGGAGGGTAAAAGTTGCAAGTTTTAGAGTTTATTTGTTGTTTGTGTACTATTACTAGCTTACTTACCAAATTTCAGCTTTCTAGGACTTCAGGAAGAACCTTAGAATATTGATGATCATCAGTGAGTCAGTGAGTCGAAATCGGGGTATTT
The DNA here is from genome assembly GCA_948474745.1 of Oligia latruncula. Taxonomy (NCBI): domain Eukaryota; kingdom Metazoa; phylum Arthropoda; class Insecta; order Lepidoptera; family Noctuidae; genus Oligia; species Oligia latruncula. The sequence goes on from OX419685.1 coordinate 110,591, forward strand.
TAGATATCAATCAAATATAAAGTATAAGACCTATGCAATTGAAACTTTATAGGTTTAATAAGTCAACCACTGACATCATATCCCGAAAATTTTGTTTATCTGGTATAATCCAAACCCAAGTTAAGAAGGTTCAAAAATACGACGAAGTGCTTCGAGAAAAGGTAGGTAGTGCCCTTGCGTTTCGCTTGGCTCGTCTTGGCGGGGGCACTCCCGTGCCCCCAGATTACCTATAAGTATAAGCGTCGCTGTTATTATCGACGCACAATCAATAAGATATGCCCAAGGCATTAAGTCCGCCTTTGTACAGTTTTTTAACCGACTTCAAAAAGGAGGAGGTTCTCAATTCGTCGGAACCTTTTTTTTTATTTTTATTTTTTTATGTATGTTCCCCGATTACTCGAAGATGGCTGGACTGATTTCAAAAAATATTTTTTTGTTTGAAAGGGTATACTATTCAGGTGGTCCCATTGTCATCAGGTCAGCATCTGATGATGGGATCCTGGAGAAATCGAAGGAACTCTTCAAATATTATAGGCACACCTATAGCGATTTGGGTATTTTTTATAGTAACTCGTGCATTTGCTCTCGAAAAGCACTATTTGGTGAAGTGGAACTAATGATGAAGACCACAGATGGCCACCGGAACTACTCAATAATAAGTATTTCATGGGTTGCGATTCGATTACTTTATTTATTATGGTTGCTAAGCAATTTATGCTCGTCACAATGCGAATGGTGAAATGGTGCTGATGGTGAAATACCAGGAGAACTCTCAACAATGAATTTCCCTGCATCGGGAAAAGCAATATTTTGGTAAAGGCGATGAGCAAGTTGACATTAGGCTATTGTAACTTAGATAAATTATAAACAGACCCACTAAAAAGCGGGAAATAAAAACTTTTTAACAAAAAAGAAAAACCGACTTCCAAAAAAAACACTACAAAGTGAAAAATAACTTTAATTTCGGAAGTCGGTAGCAAAAAACTAAAATAAGTACAGATCCAAAGAGACCGACTTCCGAAATTAAAGTTATTTTTCACTTTGTAGTGTTTTTTTTGGAAGTCGGTTTTTCTTTTTTTACTTGTGCATAAAGTTTTAATAAATAAATAAATAATAATGGCCAAAAACGTACCGAAAGCTTACGACCGCAACGTTACGTTTAACGTAGAGAAACGAAAACGTACCGAAACCTTACGACCGCAACGTTACGTTTAACGTAGAGAAACGAAAACGTACCGAAACCTTACGACCGCAACGTTACGTTTAACGTAGAGAAACGAAAACGTACCGAAATCTTACGACCGCAACGTTGCGTTTTCCAAAGCTCTTCAGCCTGTATGTAAATGATCTCATAGTGAAACTCAGCAGCATGCGTGTCGGATGTCGGGTGGGTGGTATTATAATAATAATAAATTTATTTCAGACCATAAGTCCATAAAAAAACCACACACAATACAATTTTATACACAAAAACATACATACATACATAAAAACAAATAGCTACACAAAAAATACACTAAGAAAACACTATTTTAAATATTGGAATGACGCACGATGAGTGGTCATCCATTTCCACATCATTGGACTGTCTGTCCTGTCGGCTACTATAGCCACCATTATTAGTGTTAATAATATCAGCTGCGCAGACGACATGGTGCTGCTGAGTCCAACTGCGGGGGCGCTCTCGGAGAAATGCTGAAAGTTTGTGAAGCCTATGCCGAGTCACACGGACTTATTTACAATGTAAAGAAAAGTCAGTTCATGGTCTTTAAGGCCGCCGGCAGGTGTGTCCTGAATCTGTTCCACCCATTACTTTGAATGGTGTTAACTTAGATAGGGTGGCGCAGGTTAAGTACCTCGGACATTACCTGACCGACGACCTTAAGGACGATGTTGACATAGAGAGGGAGCGCAGGGCTCTGTCAGTCCGTGGCAACATGCTGGCCCGTAGGGGATCCTGCCGTTTTGCCGAAAAGATTTTGCCAAAATTTCACTACCCAAACAAATTTTCGCAACCTTTTATTATACCAACGCAATGTTTGGAATAATTTTAGCATGCACATTTTCATTTGGTCAAATTTTTACTTGGCAGAATATTATTAAGGATAATGTCATTTAGGCATTTGGTCTTTAATCAAATGATTTATTACGGCAAACAATCTTTAGACAATAAACGACAAAAAATATAAAGGCATAAATAAGATTTTTTGAGTTTTTTTTTTTTGGGAATTAAATAATTAAAAAATGCAATTCTATTTTAAAATAATCATTTATTTAATACAAAATTTTTGTAACTTACTATTTTAATTTTTTTGCAATGGACATTATCGAGAACCGAATTAGTTACGAGGTTATTTATTTAAAAAAAAATGCTTAGGTTAGGTTAGGTGAAAACTGTGACCTCCTACGCACGAGCCGAGCGAGCGAAGCGAGCGGTGCCGCGGCAGCGGCCGGCGAGTGCCAGAAACGACTAAATTATATAGAAAAAAAAATATGGAAAAAAGAGATTATTTTTAACAGGCTATCGAGAACCGAATTAGTTAGACGAGGTTAATTATTTAAAAAAAATGCTTAGGTTAGGTTAGGTTAAAACTGTGACCTCCTACGCACGAGCCGAGCGAGCGAAGCGAGCGGTGCCGCGGCAGCGGCCGGCGAGTGCCAGAAACGACTAAATTATATAGAAAAAAAAATATGGAAAAAAGAGATTATTTTTAACAGGCTATCGAGAACCGAATTAGTTAGACGAGGTTAATTATTTTAAAAAAATGTTTAGGTTAGGTTAGGTTAAAACTGTGACCTCTTACGCACGAGCCGAGCGAGCGAAGCGAGCGGTGCCGCGGCAGCGGCCGGCGGGTGCCAGAAACGACTAGATTATATAGAAAAAAAAATGGAAAAAGTCTACCCGAAACTGAACTAGTTAAACGAGATTAATTATTTTAAAAAATACTACCAGAATACTTAATATTATTATTACCTGTTTAGAATTTGTCCCAAGTGGAAAAAACACCCTTGTAATAAAACGTCTTCAAAGTTAGATCTTATGCTTGAAATGGCTGCCCTAAAACTGCGAAAACTGACGATACTAAATATTTGGCAAATGTAATTTTGCGTAAAATGAGTTATTCCAACTGAAATATTTGACTAAATAAAAATTGGTAAAAGTAATAGTTGGTAAACAAGTTATTGTTTAAACGTTCACTTGCCAAACATTAGGTTTGGGTTACAATTATTTGTGAAGAGATTTTTTGCTAAGTAATAATTTGGCAAATAAAATTATGCGGAAAATTGTTTGGGAAGTGATAATTTGGCAAAATCTTTTCGTCAAAACAAGGGAGACCCCTCAGAAGTATCTACTTTCGAACAAAAAAAGAATTTTGAAAATCCGTCGACAATTGGCGGAGTATTCGATGAACAAACATACAAACACCCGAACATAGTACCTCCTCCTTTTTGTGAAGTCGGTAAAAACAGTCCTTGCCTGTTCGAGTAACTTTTTACTGTTAAGGAGTTGTACCTTCCATCATCAGCCCAGCTAAACAATAAGTGAGCCTATAAAATTTGAGGGTTGCCCTCGATTTCTCTAAGAACCCATCATCAGATCCTAACTTGGTGACAGTGGGACCACCTCTGAACTATCTACTTTCGAACAAAAAAAGAATTTTGAAAATCCGTCGACAATTGGCGGAGTATTCGATGAACAAACAAAAAAAAACAAAAAAAAAAAACATACAAACATCCGAACATAGTACCTCCTCCTTTTTGTGAAGTCGGTAAAAAATCAATAATTATGTTGTGCTACAATTACAAAAGTTAGTGACAGAAACGAATCGCTGCAAAACTGACTCCACGTAGTCTTGTCTGCCCTACCCCTAGAGTGTAATTTAAGCCCGCGTAGGCGCGGAGGGGCGAGGCGGGCCGCGAGCTGAGGAGCCCGGCCAGCCGCGGTGGCGAGCGTTAAATCCATCTGCGACGATAAACTCGCGTGGGACCGCCGCCACGCCGCCCAGTGTTACCAACCCATAACAAAATTTGCCCCCAAGATTTTTTAAAAATCCCCCTAAAAAAACCCCAAGTACAATTCACATAAGGTAAATTTCTTTGATACAGTGCCTAACTCCCTAAGTCGTTCGTAACTCACAAAATAAAACGCATAGGTACCTATTTTGTAAAAAAAAAAGACTAGGTACCTAAATACCTAGGTATTGCTAAACTACTAACTAAATTGTAATATTGTTAATCAGTTCCAGAACGGCATCATCATCATCGCCAGCGGTGCTACTGTTCAAGGTCGATGTATTTTTGAAATCATACATTCGCACTTCGCACGCTAAAGGCTATTTGCCGTAGGTTCAAACTTAACGCAAGACCCATATTCTCTGATCAGGTAAAATCTTATCATCATTATGCTCTGAAGCATATTCAGGGATAAACGATTCCTAAGTATTTTTAAATAATGGCATAAATAGAAAAGGCACGCTCCACGGAGGCGTTCGATACGGGCAGCGTCAATAACGCCAAACGCCACAGCAAACTTTTAGCAAGCCCCTAAAAATAACCCTAAAAAAAATCTGTCCCTAAAAATACCCCTTTTAAAACTTCTTCCCCCTAAATCTAGGGGGAAAACCCCAAAGTTGGCACCACTGACGCCGCCGCGCCGCCGCCGGAGCTCCGCAGGCCGGACGCCTTGCCAGAAACCATGCCTGCTGCATGCCTGCTGCATTGTCGCATGCTTGCTCGCTTGCTGCATGCTTGATTGCATGTCACATGCTTGTTTGCATGCTGCATGCTTGCGGAATGCTTCCTTGCAGGCATGGTGCATGGTGTCATTATGGTTAACACCCTGATTCCGTTTCCGAAAACGTATTTATGAACGAGCGAAGGGCACCCCGAGGTTAGGTTACGTTAAACCCTTTACACAGAAATAAGAGCGGTGAACCGAAGAGGAACCCGAGGAGGGGCCGCTCGTCAGGGCTTTTGCCGACAAGCCGACGACGCAGCGGCCAACATGTAGGTTGCGGTGCCGCTTGGGCGACATCGCAACTGAGGCGGGCCGCGATGTCGTATGGGAGACATCGCGGCTGAGGGTAGAGGGCCGCGGCGGGAGAGGAGTGCCGGTATTACGGTGCGCCGCTCTCCCTACCTTCCGCGGCCTTGACGGGGTCGCCACCGTTCGATGGCGGACGCGGTGGGGCCGCAGGGGAAGAGGAGTGTTGGTATGACGTTGGCCACTCTCCCTATCCTCTGCGGCCGAAAATTGGCAGACGGCGGGGCCAATGACCTGACCCGTCGCAGGGGGACCAAGGGTGGCAGAGACGGGGTCGTCTGGCGCCCATGTGCTGGTTTGGTCCCTGGGGTGGTCATGGCGTGCTATGTGTTCTGGTGCGCCGGTGATGGGGAGTACTCCCCGGAGGAGGGTCCGGTGACGGACAGCCGCGGCGGGTTCACGGATGAGTGCTAACGCGCGCCCGTGTTCCCGCCATAAGCGGCAGAGGAGGACACCGTGGAGTTTTAGTGGGTTAGAGTCCCACATAACTGCACTATCTCCCCGTGGTAGTGCAGAATGCATGAGCATTTCTATACGTAAAAAAAAAAAAAAATGGTTAGGTTACTTTCCCCCCCGGTGGGTTCCCGCATTGTCGAGGCGGGGGCTCAGTAGCCGTGGCTTGGTCACCCACGGTGAAGCGAAGAGGAACCCGAGGAGGGGCCGCTCGTCAGGGCTTTAGCCGATAAGCCGACGACGTAGCGGCCAACAAGTAGGTTGCGGTGCCGCTTGGGCGACATCCTCAAACGGCCAAGCCTCATATTTTGACTAAGGTGTAGAGTTTGTGAAGTTAGGGCGTACACGCCCTAACTTCACAAACTCTTAACTAAAGCCAAGCTTCTAACTCTACAGAGTTAGAAGCTTGGCTCTACATGAGATCTGATAACTTTTTGGCAGTGCGAGCCATATGTGGTTTCGTCTTGGCAACATTTTACATGAAAATGTTTTTGGTGGGATAATTAGAGGTTTTGTAATTATAGCATACATTACTTACCTACCCAAAATAAATAGGTACCTATTATTATAGGTGACTGTTAAGGAGAAATCCAGTGTGTTTACAATGTTCTGTTTTATTATCTTAGTGCTTTTTAGTGATTTGTCAGGAGTAATCAGTAAGAAAGCACCAGTCAGTGTAGATATCAGTGTCGTGGCATTAGGTAGTATTATTATGCAGGCACGCAGGCGTTCATTATCTTACTGAAAATGAAACACTTCGCAAGTAATGGGAAATTGCCATTGAAGGCTGCGGCTGTCGACCTCAAGATGAGCTGCTTCTCACACATGCATCTACGTACAGTCACGGCCAGAAGTCCACTTACACCGCAATGACTATTATCGCCTGCGCTATACGGGCTGCGGCGCCTATACACACATACGCATTTTTATCCGTGTGAGTGATGTTCCAACGCTAACAAACTAACATGTCGTGTAGCATCGCGCTACGAGTAGTCATAGATGTGATCAATGCTAGACAAGGATGACAATATGAATAACTTATATCTTTATCGCAGTCTGATTATTTTTTTCATAGTAATGCAAAATTTCAACAAGTGAATATAAGTTAACGTTAGCTAGATCGGTAACGAGGCTGCACTCGCTAATGTGAACGGGATAGGTGTAGGTTCGAATCCTAGTTGGGCCAGTTTTTTTTATGTTTTATATAATTATTATTATTTGTATGTTTTAGAAATTTATTTTAGTAAATTACTTTGAACAAATAGATATTACAATAAAGGTAATTTATTATTATAATATGATAATAAATGAAACAAATTTTGATATGGTAACATTGTAATATTTTTTATACAAAAGAAATCCTTTACACTTATTTATGTTATTATAGGGCCACAATATTTGCCTTGGCTTCAATACTAATATTAGCCTGCATATTGAATTCAGAAGAATACTAAAATAGCAACAACAAGATAACACAAACGCTCGTAACTATATTCACCAACCAACAATAGCGAATAGTGGAATAATTTAGGTAAACTAGTAAAGTAGTTAAAATATGAGGGTAGATTTACAAAGTGAACTTATCACTTTGTTTCAAATCTACCCTCATATTTTAATAACGACGCTAAGATTATAATTGTAAAACTAAAGAATATTCGTTTAGTTGTAGAATATTTAAAATATTTGTTAGCAACTCGGCCGATTCTTATTTCACATAAATGTAATACTTAAAAAATATTTATCATGTTTGATGTGAGACTCGAACCCGAACGTTCGCCATGCGAGGCACAATGCTAAAATGCTACTTTGGCCACCGTAACGCTCACTTAACTTATTGAAATTTGTAATAACAATCATAAGCGGCCAACAAGTTGCCAATGTGTAGTGTTGTCAAACGTTCTTATAGAAGAAGGTCATAAGTACAACTAATATTCTTATGCCATACTTTTGTGACATTGCTAGTCGACTTCTGACCGTTATAGTACTTATAGTACCTTGTTTCCGCGTCACCTCCCACCAGTCTTGACTTTCTGTATATTTTGGCTGCTGAGACCAAAACTACAAACATAGTAATTATACAGGGAAGTTTGATAAAATGTGTCTGTTGTATTGTGTTGTTTTACGAATTTCACGTGAACGAAGTCGAAGGCAGACGCTAGTTGATAATATAACAGTTGTTGGAAACATCAAGCCAACAGGCCGCGCGGCAACAATGTCATGTTTTCCGCTAATAGGAAGTATTGTTTATTATTTAATGAGAGGAAACCGGAATGTACAGTTTCGTTGAGATACATTTAGCTGTGATGCAGAGCGCGGCGCGGCGGGCGGCGGGCGATGACGAGTGCCGCGCGACACGACACGCGGCGCGCGCCGGTGACACGTGGCTGTTGGCAGGTCGCCGCCGCCGCGCCGCTGACGAGCCACGGACGATCATCTGTTGGCGGTCATGTTTATTCTGAATTCTTATGACTTGTTTGAAATGAATTTATTTCCTGACGTATGTCAGCATGGCTACATAGTCGATGATCGTCCGACACAGCACACTGCTTGACATGTGATGGTTTTCCGGTAACGAGAAGACGTCAGTGGTCGTCTAGCCCATACTGACCACGTGGGAAGTGTGGGAACTCGACTGCACACTGATAACGATCACAATCAGGACAAATATTACGCGAGGCACATATTCGTACCACCTTGACCATCACATATGAATGACATAGACCTCTTCATAAGGATTTATTTAAGTAGTAACTTAAAGTTGTTATAAATTAGTGATCTCGGACAACTTCAGGTGAATCAAAATTAAAACTACCTAATTTTGTCAAACGAAGCTGAGAAGTGAGAATCAGCACCTTTGGAACGTCACTAATTACAAAAGACCGTCCTCCTGCGCGCCCTGCACCACTTCCTGGTGCTGTCGCGGGGAGAAGTAGCGCAACACACTGTCCAGCAGCACAGCTGTCTGTTCCGTTAGAAGACCGTCCCCCTGCGGCCCGGCACGCGCGCCCTGCACCACTTCCTGGTGCTGTCGCGGGGAGAAGTAGCGCAACACACTGTCCAGCAGCACAGCTGTCTGTTCCGTTAGAAGACCGTCCCCCTGCGGCCCGGCACGCGCGCCCTGCACCACTTCCTGGTGCTGTCGCGGGGAGAAGTGGCGCCACATACTGTCCAGCAGCACAGCTGTCTGTTCAGTTAGAAGACCGCCCCCCTGCGGCCCGGCACCCGGCACGCGCGCCCTGCACCACTCCCTGGTGCTGTCGCGGGGAGAAGTAGCGCCACATACTGTCCAGCAGCTCAGCTGTCTGTTCAGTTAGAAGACCGTCCCCCTGCGGCCCGGCACCCGGCACGCGCGCCCTGCACCACTCCCTGGTGCTGTCGCGGGGAGAAGTGGCGCCACATACTGTCCAGCAGCACAGCTGTCTGTTAAGTTAGAAGACCGTCCCCCTGCGGCCCGGCACGCGCGCCCTGCACCACTTCCTGGTGCTGTCGCGGGGAGAAGTGGCGCAACACACTGTCCAGCAGCACAGCTGTCTGTTCCGTTAGAAGACCGTCCCCCTGCGGCCCGGCACGCGCGCCCTGCACCACTTCCTGGTGCTGTCGCGGGGAGAAGTGGCGCAACACACTGTCCAGCAGCACAGCTGTCTGTTCCGTTAGAAGACCGTCCACCTGCGGCCCGGCACGCGCGCCCTGCACCACTTCCTGGTGCTGTCGCGGGGAGAAGTGGCGCAACACACTGTCCAGCAGCACAGCTGTCTGTTCCGTTAGAAGACCGTCCCCCTGCGGCCCGGCACGCGCGCCCTGCACCATTTCCTGGTGCTGTCGCGGGGAGAAGTGGCGCAACACACTGTCCAGCAGCACAGCTGTCTGTTCCGCTAGAAGACCGTCCCCCTGCGGCCCGGCACGCGCGCCCTGCACCACTTCCTGGTGCTGTCGCGGGGAGAAGTGGCGCAACAGACTGTCCAGCAGCACAGCTGTCTGTTCCGTTAGAAGACTGTCCCCCTGCGGCCCGGCACGCGCGCCCTGCACCACTTCCTGGTGCTGTCGCGGGGAGAAGTGGCGCCACATACTGTCCAGCAGCACAGCGGTCTGTTCCGTTAGAAGACCGTCCCCCTGCGGCCCGGCACCCGGCACGCGCGCCCTGCACCACTTCTTGGTGCTGTCGCGGGGAGAAGTGGCGCCACATACTGTCCAGCAGCACAGCTGTCTGTTCAGTTAGAAGACCGCCCCCCTGCGGCCCGGCACCCGGCACGCGCGCCCTGCACCACTTCCTGGTGCTGTCGCGGGGAGAAGTGGCGCAACACACTGTCCAGCAGCACAGCGGTCTGTTCCGTTAGAAGACCGTCCCCCTGCGGCCCGGCACCCGGCACGCGCGCCCTGCACCACTTCCTGGTGCTGTCGCGGGGAGAAGTGGCGCCACATACTGTCCAGCAGCACAGGTGTCTGTTCAGTTAGAAGACCGCCCCCCTGCGGCCCGGCACGCGCGCCCTGCACCACTTCCTGGTGCTGTCGCGGGGAGAAGTGGCGCCACATACTGTCCAGCAGCACAGCTGTCTGTTCAGTTAGAAGACCGTCCCCCTGCGGCCCGGAACCCGGCACGCGCGCCCTGCACCACTCCCTGGTGCTGTCGCGGGGAGAAGTGGCGCCACATACTGTCCAGCAGCACAGCTGTCTGTTAAGTTAGAAGACCGTCCCCCTGCGGCCCGGCACGCGCGCCCTGCACCACTTCCTGGAGCTGTCGCGGGGAGAAGTGGCGCAACACACTGTCCAGCAGCACAGCTGTCTGTTCCGTTAGAAGACCGTCCCCCTGCGGCCCGGCACGCGCGCCCTGCACCACTTCCTGGTGCTGTCGCGGGGAGAAGTGGCGCAACACACTGTCCAGCAGCACAGCGGTCTGTTCCGTTAGACGACCGTCCCCCTGCGGCCCGGCACGCGCGCCCTGCACCACTTCCTGGTGCTGTCGCGGGGAGAAGTGGCGCAACACACTGTCCAGCAGCACAGCGGTCTGTTCCGTTAGAAGACCGTCCCCCTGCGACCCGGCATCCGGCACGCGCGCCCTGCACCACTCCCTGGTGCCGTCGCGGGGAGAAGTGGCGCCACATACTGTCCAGCAGCACAGCTGTCTGTTAAGTTAGAAGACCGTCCCCCTGCGGACCGGCACGCGCGCCCTGCACCACTTCCTGGTGCTATCGCGGGGAGAAGTGGCGCAACACACTGTCCAGCAGCACAGCTGTCTGTTCCGTTAGAAGACAGTCCCCCTGCGGCCCGGCACGCGCGCCCTGCACCACTTCCTAGTGCTGTCGCGGGGAGAAGTGGCGCCGCATACTGTCCAGCAGCACAGCTGTCTGTTCCGTTAGAAGACCGTCCCCCTGCGGCCCGGCACGCGCGCCCTGCACCACTTCCTGGTGCTGTCGCGGGGAGAAGTGGCGCAACACACTGTCCAGCAGCACAGCGGTCTGTTCCGTTAGACGACCGTCCCCCTGCGGCCCTGCACCACTTCCTGGTGCTGTCGCGGGGAGAAGTGGCGCAACACACTGTCCAGCAGCACAGCGGTCTGTTCCGTTAGACGACCGTCCCCCTGCGGCCCGGCACGCGCGCCCTGCACTACTTCCTGGTGCTGTCGCGGGGAGAAGTGGCGCAACACACTGTCCAGCAGCACAGCGGTCTGTTCCGTTAGAAGACCGTCCACCTGCGGCCCGGCACGCGCGCCCTGCACCACTTCCTGGTGCTGTCGCGGGGAGAAGTGGCGCAACACACTGTCCAGCAGCACAGCTGTCTGTTCCGTTAGAAGACCGTCCCCCTGCGGCCCGGCACGCGCGCCCTGCACCATTTCCTGGTGCTGTCGCGGGGAGAAGTGGCGCAACACACTGTCCAGCAGCACAGCTGTCTGTTCCGCTAGAAGACCGTCCCCCTGCGGCCCGGCACGCGCGCCCTGCATCACTTCCTGGTGCTGTCGCGGGGAGAAGTGGCGCAACAGACTGTCCAGCAGCACAGCTGTCTGTTCCGTTAGAAGACTGTCCCCCTGCGGCCCGGCACGCGCGCCCTGCACCACTTCCTGGTGCTGTCGCGGGGAGAAGTGGCGCCACATACTGTCCAGCAGCACAGCGGTCTGTTCCGTTAGAAGACCGTCCCCCTGCGGCCCGGCACCCGGCACGCGCGCCCTGCACCACTTCCTGGTGCTGTCGCGGGGAGAAGTGGCGCCACATACTGTCCAGCAGCACAGCTGTCTGTTCAGTTAGAAGACCGCCCCCCTGCGGCCCGGCACCCGGCACGCGCGCCCTGCACCACTTCCTGGTGCTGTCGCGGGGAGAAGTGGCGCAACACACTGTCCAGCAGCACAGCGGTCTGTTCCGTTAGAAGACCGTCCCCCTGCGGCCCGGCACCCGGCACGCGCGCCCTGCACCACTTCCTGGTGCTGTCGCGGGGAGAAGTGGCGCCACATACTGTCCAGCAGCACAGGTGTCTGTTCAGTTAGAAGACCGCCCCCCTGCGGCCCGGCACGCGCGCCCTGCACCACTTCCTGGTGCTGTCGCGGGGAGAAGTGGCGCCACTTACTGTCCAGCAGCACAGCTGTCTGTTCAGTTAGAAGACCGTCCCCCTGCGGCCCGGAACCCGGCACGCGCGCCCTGCACCACTCCCTGGTGCTGTCGCGGGGAGAAGTGGCGCCACATACTGTCCAGCAGCACAGCTGTCTGTTAAGTTAGAAGACCGTCCCCCTGCGGCCCGGCACGCGCGCCCTGCACCACTTCCTGGTGCTGTCGCGGGGAGAAGTGGCGCAACACACTGTACAGCAGCACAGCTGTCTGTTCCGTTAGAAGACCGTCCCCCTGCGGCCCGGCACGCGCGCCCTGCACCACTTCCTGGTGCTGTCGCGGGGAGAAGTGGCGCAACACACTGTCCAGCAGCACAGCGGTCTGTTCCGTTAGACGACCGTCCCCCTGCGGCCCGGCACGCGCGCCCTGCACCACTTCCTGGTGCTATCGCGGGGAGAAGTGGCGCAACACACTGTCCAGCAGCACAGCGGTCTGTTCCGTTAGAAGACCGTCCCCCTGCGACCCGGCATCCAGCACGCGCGCCCTGCACCACTCCCTGGTGCCGTCGCGGGGAGAAGTGGCGCCACATACTGTCCAGCAGCACAGCGGTCTGTTCCGTTAGAAGACCGTCCCCCTGCGGCCCGGCACCCGGCACGCAGGCCCTGCACCACTTCCTGGTGCTGTCGCGGGGAGAAGTGGCGCCACATACTGTCCAGCAGCACAGGTGTCTGTTCAGTTAGAAGACCGCCCCCCTGCGGCCCGGCACGCGCGCCCTGCACCACTTCCTGGTGCTGTCGCGGGGAGAAGTGGCGCCACTTACTGTCCAGCAGCACAGCTGTCTGTTCAGTTAGAAGACCGCCCCCCTGCGGCCCGGCACCCGGCACGCGCGCCCTGCACCACTTCCTGGTGCTGTCGCGGGGAGAAGTGGCGCAACACACTGTCCAGCAGCACAGCGGTCTGTTCCGTTAGAAGACCGTCCCCCTGCGGCCCGGCACCCGGCACGCGCGCCCTGCACCACTTCCTGGTGCTGTCGCGGGGAGAAGTGGCGCCACATACTGTCCAGCAGCACAGCTGTCTGTTCCGTTAGAAGACCGTCCCCCTGCGGCCCGGCACGCGCGCCCTGCACCACTTCCTGGTGCTGTCGCGGGGAGAAGTGGCGCAACACACTGTCCAGCAGCACAGCGGTCTGTTCCATTAGACGACCGTCCCCCTGCGGCCCGGCACGCGCGCCCTGCACCACTTCCTGGTGCTGTCGCGGGGAGAAGTGGCGCAACACACTGTCCAGCAGCACAGCGGTCTGTTCCGTTAGACGACCGTCCCCCTGCGGCCCGGCACGCGCGCCCTGCACCACTTCCTGGTGCTGTCGCGGGGAGAAGTGGCGCAACACACTGTCCAGCAGCACAGCGGTCTGTTCCGTTAGAAGACCGTCCCCCTGCGGCCCGGCACCCGGCACGCGCGCCCTGCACCACTTCCTGGTGCTGTCGCGGGGAGAAGTGGCGCCACATACTGTCCAGCAGCACAGCGGTCTGTTCCGTTAGAAGACCGTCCCCCTGCGGCCCGGCACCCGGCACGCGCGCCCTGCACCACTTCCTGGTGCTGTCGCGGGGAGAAGTGGCGCAACACACTGTCCAGCAGCACAGCGGTCTGTTCCGTTAGAAAACCGTCCCCCTGCGGCCCGGCACCCGGCACGCGCGCCCTGCACCACTTCCTGGTGCTGTCGCGGGGAGAAGTGGCGCCACATTTTGTCCAGCAGCACAGCTGTCTGTTCAGTTAGAAGACCGCCCCCCTGCGGCCCGGCACCCGGCACGCGCGCCCTGCACCACTTCCTGGTGCCGTCGCGGGGAGAAGTGGCGCCACATACTGTCCAGCAGCACAGCTGTCTGTTAAGTTAGAAGACCGTCCCCCTGCGGCCCGGCACGCGCGCCCTGCACCACTTCCTGGTGCTATCGCGGGGAGAAGTGGCGCAACACACTGTCCAGCAGCACAGCTGTCTGTTCCGTTAGAAGACAGTCCCCCTGCGGCCCGGCACGCGCGCCCTGCACCACTTCCTAGTGCTGTCGCGGGGAGAAGTGGCGCCGCATACTGTCCAGCAGCACAGCTGTCTGTTCCGTTAGAAGACCGTCCCCCTGCGGCCCGGCACGCGCGCCCTGCACCACTTCCTGGTGCTGTCGCGGGGAGAAGTGGCGCAACACACTGTCCAGCAGCACAGCGGTCTGTTCCGTTAGACGACCGTCCCCCTGCGGCCCTGCACCACTTCCTGGTGCTGTCGCGGGGAGATTGCGTCACATACTGTCCAGCAGCACAGCTGTCTGTTCAGTTAGAAGACCGCCCCCCTGCGGCCCGGCACCCGGCACGCGCGCCCTGCACCACTTCCTGGTGCTGTCGCGGGGAGAAGTGGCGCAACACACTGTCCAGCAGCACAGCGGTCTGTTCCGTTAGAAGACCGTCCCCCTGCGGCCCGGCACCCGGCACGCGCGCCCTGCACCACTTCCTGGTGCTGTCGCGGGGAGAAGTGGCGCAACACACTGTCCAGCAGCACAGCGGTCTGTTCCGTTAGAAGACCGTCCCCCTGCGACCCGGCATCCGGCACGCGCGCCCTGCACCACTCCCTGGTGCCGTCGCGGGGAGAAGTGGCGCCACATACTGTCCAGCAGCACAGCTGTCTGTTAAGTTAGAAGACCGTCCCCCTGCGGCCCGGCACGCGCGCCCTGCACCACTTCCTGGTGCTATCGCGGGGAGAAGTGGCGCAACACACTGTCCAGCAGCACAGCTGTCTGTTCCGTTAGAAGACAGTCCCCCTGCGGCCCGGCACGCGCGCCCTGCACCACTTCCTAGTGCTGTCGCGGGGAGAAGTGGCGCCGCATACTGTCCAGCAGCACAGCTGTCTGTTCCGTTAGAAGACCGTCCCCCTGCGGCCCGGCACGCGCGCCCTGCACCACTTCCTGGTGCTGTCGCGGGGAGAAGTGGCGCAACACACTGTCCAGCAGCACAGCGGTCTGTTCCGTTAGACGACCGTCCCCCTGCGGCCCTGCACCACTTCCTGGTGCTGTCGCGGGGAGAAGTGGCGCAACACACTGTCCAGCAGCACAGCGGTCTGTTCCGTTAGACGACCGTCCCCCTGCGGCCCGGCACGCGCGCCCTGCACCACTTCCTGGTGCTGTCGCGGGGAGAAGTGGCGCAACACACTGTCCAGCAGCACAGCGGTCTGTTCCGTTAGAAGACCGTCCCCCTGCGGCCCGGCACCCGGCACGCGCGCCCTGCACCACTTCCTGGTGCTGTCGCGGGGAGAAGTGGCGCCACATACTGTCCAGCAGCACAGCTGTCTGTTCCGTTAGAAGACCGTCCCCCTGCGGCCCGGCACGCGCGCCCTGCACCACTTCCTGGTGCTGTCGCGGGGAGAAGTGGCGCAACACACTGTCCAGCAGCACAGCGGTCTGTTCCATTAGACGACCGTCCCCCTGCGGCCCGGCACGCGCGCCCTGCACCACTTCCTGGTGCTGTCGCGGGGAGAAGTGGCGCAACACACTGTCCAGCAGCACAGCGGTCTGTTCCGTTAGACGACCGTCCCCCTGCGGCCCGGCACGCGCGCCCTGCACCACTTCCTGGTGCTGTCGCGGGGAGAAGTGGCGCAACACACTGTCCAGCAGCACAGCGGTCTGTTCCGTTAGAAGACCGTCCCCCTGCGGCCCGGCACCCGGCACGCGCGCCCTGCACCACTTCCTGGTGCTGTCGCGGGGAGAAGTGGCGCCACATACTGTCCAGCAGCACAGCGGTCTGTTCCGTTAGAAGACCGTCCCCCTGCGGCCCGGCACCCGGCACGCGCGCCCTGCACCACTTCCTGGTGCTGTCGCGGGGAGATTGCGTCACATACTGTCCAGCAGCACAGCTGTCTGTTCAGTTAGAAGACCGCCCCCCTGCGGCCCGGCACCCGGCACGCGCGCCCTGCACCACTTCCTGGTGCTGTCGCGGGGAGAAGTGGCGCAACACACTGTCCAGCAGCACAGCGGTCTGTTCCGTTAGAAGACCGTCCCCCTGCGGCCCGGCACCCGGCACGCGCGCCCTGCACCACTTCCTGGTGCTGTCGCGGGGAGAAGTGGCGCCACATTTTGTCCAGCAGCACAGCTGTCTGTTCAGTTAGAAGACCGCCCCCCTGCGGCCCGGCACCCGGCACGCGCGCCCTGCACCACTTCCTGGTGCTGTCGCGGGGAGAAGTGGCGCAACACACTGTCCAGCAGCACAGCGGTCTGTTCCGTTAGAAGACCGTCCCCCTGCGGCCCGGCACCCGGCACGCGCGCCCTGCACCACTTCCTGGTGCTGTCGCGGGGAGAAGTGGCGCCACATTTTGTCCAGCAGCACAGCTGTCTGTTCAGTTAGAAGACCGCCCCCCTGCGGCCCGGCACCCGGCACGCGCGCCCTGCACCACTTCCTGGTGCTGTCGCGGGGAGAAGTGGCGCAACACACTGTCCAGCAGCACAGCGGTCTGTTCCGTTAGAAGACCGTCCCCCTGCGGCCCGGCACCCGGCACGCGCGCCCTGCACCACTTCCTGGTGCTGTCGCGGGGAGAAGTGGCGCCACATACTGTCCAGCAGCACAGCTGTCTGTTCAGTTAGAAGACCGCCCCCCTGCGGCCAGGCACCCGGCACGCGCGCCCTGCACCACTTCTTGGTGCTGTCGCGGGGAGAAGTGGCGCAACACTCTGTCCAGCAGAATAGAATAGAATAGAAATACTCTTTACTATGTACACTAAATAAATTACAGACATAAATAAAAATAGAAACTGTACATAGGGTGACACAATGGGCGGTCTTATCGCTAAAAGCGATCTTTTAAAGACAACCTTTGGATGGATTAAAAAAGGGAAGGATAGATAAATACTGTAGGTAGTCTGTGGTGTACCATTTACATAATACAATAAAACATACATAACGTATATTATACTAATCTAAATAAATATATACATTATAATAATAAACATGAAACAGGAGCAAAGAAATTATGATGATGATGTTTAAGGAGAGAGGAAGTGCTTTTTTAACTTGATTTTAAAAGTGGACAAAGATTGAGCACGCCTTACCGACACGGGCAAGTCATTCCATAACCGTACTGCTTGAACAGTAAAAGATTTGTCATAGAAACTGGTGGAATGCATCGGCATCTCTAGTCTCAGGTTTTCCGATGACCTCAGATATCTATTATGTGTGTCATGAAGGAACTTGAAACGTTCTTTAAGATAAGTGGGGGTTTTAGGATTAAACAAAATACTGTAGAGCTGAAACAAGATATGAGAATTCCGGCGAAGACGTATGGGAAGCCACTTGAGCTTTGTACGAAATTCTGAAATGTGATCATACTTGCGCAGGCCAAATATAAATCTTATGCAAAAGTTTTGAAATCGCTCAAGTAGCACAGTTGTCTGTTCAGTTAGAAGAACGTGGTTCTATTGACATTAATCTAATTTATTTGCCATAATATTATGGCCTCAAAGATCTACAAGAAGGTTCAGTTAGAAGAACGTGGTTCTATTGACATTAATCTAATTTATTTGCCATAATATTATGGCCTCAAAGATCTACAAGAAGGTTCAGTTAGAAGAACGTGGTTCTATTGACATTAATCTAATTTATTTGCCATAATATTATGGCCTCAAAGATCTACAAGAAGGTTCAGTTAGAAGAACGTGGTTCTATTGACATTAATCTAATTTATTTGCCATAATATTATGGCCTCAAAGATCTACAAGAAGGTTCCTAATGACATAAAAGAATGTACAGTCAACAAAGGAGTTAAGTATACAGGAGCGTCGGATATAGTTGAAGTTTACTAAGAAACCGATGGATGTTCTGGACTGAAATTTAATTTAATAAATGAGCTGTTTGTTTTCTATTAATGAACTAAAATTTTATTCGAGAATATCCACCGGTTTCTTAGTAACGACTAAATTGTTCCGATTTCTTATTAACCCCCGACGCAAAAACGACGGGCTGTTATAAGTTTGACGTGTCTGTGTGTGTGTGTGTGGGGGGGTGTGTGTGTGTGTGTGTGTGTGTGTGTGTGTGTGTGTGTCTGTCTGTGGCATCGTAGCTTCCGAACGGATAAACCGAATTTGATTTAGTTTTTTTTGTTTGAAAGGTGTATTAGTCGGGAGTGTTCTTAGCTATGTTTGATGAAAATCGGTCCAAGATGGCCGCCGCTACGAAATGGCGGATAACATATTTTTTCACAATTCCCTCAATATGGGTATCAAATGAAAGGGCTTCAATAGTAGAATACTATACACTATAACAAATTTTAAATCCAAGATGGCCGCCACAACAAAGTAGCGAATTACATTTTTTTTTTTTTCACAATTCCTTCAATATAGGTATCAAATGCAAGGGCTTGACAAGTAGAATAATTTACACTATATTGAAAGGGAATGAGGAATATTAACTACCTAACGAAATGAAAACTAAAAACTTGAAAAATATAATAAAACAAAAAAATCTGTTTAGTCTTAAAAACTATTCTTCAACTAAGTATAAATTAAGTAATAATTATTTTTTGACGGAGAATAAACCTGATTAAACACCAAATTACCTGAATCTTAAAACGCAACTAAATTAAAGAAATGAAATAAAAAAACTGGCCAAGTCCGAGTCGGACTCGCACATGAAGGGTTCCGTACCACAAGGCAAAAACGCCGAAAAAAAACACGTTTGTTGTATGGGAGCCCCCCTTAAATAATTTATTTTATTTTAATTTATTTATTATTAAAGTAAAAATACAACTGAGTATTTTGTGAATATTTCAAGTGCCTACCTGTTGCCATTATTGATATCGAGCAAGGGCAAGAAAAATCGCGTTTGTTGTATGGGAGCCCCCTTAAATATTTATTTTTAGTATTTGTTGTTATAGCGGCAACATAAATACATCATCTGTGAAAATTTCAACTGTCTAGCTACCGCGGTTTTTTAGATACTGCCTGGCGACAGACAGACGGCAAAAACGCCGAAAAAACACGTTTTTTTGTATGGGAGCCCCCCTTAGATATTTATTTTATTTTGTTTTTAGTATTTGTTGTTATAGCGGCAACAGAAATACATCATCTGTGAACATTTCAACTGTCTAGCTACCGCGGTTCTTGAGATACAGCCTGGTGACAGACAGACGGACGGACGGACAGCGAAGTCTTAGTAATAGGGTTCCGTTTTTACCCTTTGGGTACGGAACCCTAAAAATTAAGGAGTCCCTACAAAAAGCATGAAATAAAAATATTAATTTAAAAAATCTTATGGAAGTCGTGGGATCTCAGAATAGAAGGCGTTCCACAGAACACAAACGCGCGAATCGGTTGCACTACTACAAGCACGCGGGGCATGTGTGCGTGACCACTGGCCGCTTGTCGCGTACGCGGCGAGACTGGACGAAACCGGTTTACGCTGGCACAGCCAGTTGACAATCTCAGGGTTGCGACACACGTTGTTTGTTTTTTTAGTTGCATTGCAAGTTAGTCATAGCCATCATCACTCTTCTTTTGCGTTTCAAAAGTAATTGCATCACTTTCGCTAGCTTAGTAGGTTTTCAAGGATTTTAGATTTTCGAGGTAGCGTTTTAATAATGGTTGTTTATTGTCAGAGGTCTTTGTTTATTGTACTGTTTATTGTAACTTATCTGACGTTTTGTCAATAAGCTCAAATCTCTATAGCAACCACATGCAGAAGAAATGTAAATGAATAAAATATGGTTATGGTATGTATACAGTATGATCCTTTAAATTTAATTAATCCTTTTACTTTTATCGCATTTGTTGAATTGCTCGAGCAAAAGTTTCGCGAATATTTCGATCTTGAAATAAATATTGTCAATGTTGGCAACGAAATACTTAAACGTATTAAAGATTATAAATTTGATATGCCATGTGAGTGTTTCCCGTTTACCTACTTGAAAAAACTATATGTTAGATTCAGAATTTACCACACCATTAAAAGAAACAATAAATTATTAAAAAACAAAAAGTATAAAAGTAAATTATTAGAGTATGTAATTTGTAAATTAAATAAATTATTCTATCATACTGAATAATAAAACTATTTAGGTAACAAATGTTTTGTTTAATTTGTCTTAACATAATGTGACAACCCTACCAGAATAGGTAACAATTTTGCACGTTCTTAAGAAGCTTTGCCTCTGTTCCGTTTGTCTACTCATGTGACAGAACGGTCCCCCGACTTCCACAAGATTTTTTTAATTTATTTTTTTATTTCATGGGATAAACTTTCCATTAAGTCACAAGGATTTGGAAGTTCATATTTTTTTTGTAGATAATACTCACAAATAGAAATCTTTTTACAAAGTTTCAAGTTGCGGAGACTTAGGGTCAGTTAACACCGAGACGCGACGCGACGCGCAGTTTTCAAGATAGAAATACAATTACAGACCTTATCTACTACACTAAAAGGTACACAATTCAGTGTCTACCTACTGCGTCGAGCTACGCAGCGCGGCGCCGCCGCCGCCGCGCGGCGTAGCTCACTGAATCGTGTACCTTTTTGTGTAGTAGATAAGGTCTGTAATTGTATTTCTATCTCGAAAACTGCGCGTCGCGTCGCGTCTCGGTGTGAACTGACCCTTACGGTTTACGAGATATAATTTTTCAAAGTTTCCATACAAATTGGAAAATATCACGACATTTGCAATGATTTCAAAAGTACGCTAGTAATATATGTGTCAATGGGCCATTTGCAAATTCTTAGGTTGGATAAATTGTCATGATAGACGTCAAAGTTGACATTTCACATTTCGTTGACAGTAGACGTGTATTTTATTCAATTTTATGTCATATTTTGACGTGACAACGTCTTAAATTAGGTTGCGGCTGGGAGTCACTTATGAAAAAGTGTAACGCTCGGTAACGTTACGATGAGTCACCGAACGAGAGAGAGGCCCGCCGAATGCCTTGCGTCTCTCTCCCACTCAACTATTCTACCGAGAAAAAGACGTTGTCACGTAAAATCTTCGCCCGTAAAACCGACTTTACAGGCAACCATTTTTTTTTTTGACGTGACAACGTCTTAAATTAGGTTGCGGCTGGGAGTCACTTATGAAAAAGTGTAACGCTCGGTAACGTTACGATGAGTCACCGAACGAGAGAGAGGCCCGCCGAATGCCTTGCGTCTCTCTCCCACTCAACTATTCTACCGAGAAAAAGACGTTGTCACGTAAAATCTTCGCCCGTAAAACCGACTTTACAGGCAACCATTTTTTTTTACTTAAATATAATTTTATTTTTTTTTGTTTACAATGTGGAACGGAACGTGAAGCGACGCCATTTTGTTTTATAGCGTAGGATGCAAGACCGAGTGAAGGGCACCCCGACTTGGGTTAGGTTAGGTTACTTTAAACCCTTTACCCAGAAATAGGAGCCCCGCGAAGCGGGGCTACGTCGACATAGGATACAAAAAAAAACTTTAACCATGGATATCTCCATAACCATGGAGTTCCGCGGGGTGGGCATGGTACAGAGGGGGTTGCCCCCCCTCCCCCCCTTCCCCCTCCCTCTCCGCACCATCTGGAAATTTTAACCGCTTGACTCTAATGTATTGTCGTTGATTATCTTGTGGTCTTGTGTCTGTCATGCATGACTAATAATAGAATTTATATTTAATCTTCAATGGAATTTATATCAAATCATTAGAATTTCATAATCAATCAATCATACTTTCATTATATTATTTAATAATTTGTATGCCTAAGTGGCTGATCATGGAATGAATCACAAATAAACGATTTGATTTGAGAACTAGGTTATTTGTCGTAAACCAATCCGTAACCATTGAGAACTAGGTTATTTGTCGAAAACCAATCCGTAACCATTGACAACTAGGTTATTTGTGCAGTCCGTAACCATTGATAGTGCACTGTTTACGTTGTCCAAATCTTGTCTATTCCTGACTACTTTAAAAACAAGACAGGTTGGTTTTAGGATTAAAAGCTCTCCGACACACGTTTCCATGTAGAGAGGAGCCGATTACTAAATAAAAGCGTGGTCATGAAAACAATCAAATGCTACTTCACACGAATGTTGTGGCAAGGTTAAATCAATATAAATAGTAAAGAAGCAGCCGCGCTGAGCACCGCGCTCCGATCTCATCGCCTCTCAGACCAAGAAGCGACTACTAGCGACCAAGTGACCATGACCATGGTGACCATGGTGACCATGGTGCATCAGTCAGTCGCCACTCTACGACGCGAATAGCTCATTTGATATTGTTCTTAGATGTGAAAGTTGGAACGATTTGAGAAAATTCAATAATTAATGAGTAGTTAAGCTAGACTAACAAGGTTTCTGCGAAGTGAAAAAGTTTATACCTACCTACCTAGGATAAAACAGAGCTCATTTATCTCAGGCATGTTTAATTGTTCATTATCATTTATAGGTATATTGGTTTCAGTGATCTAGTAAGTAGGTAGGTACGTGCCTATCGGAAATTCATGTTTCTACCTACTAAAATATAGCTTTTATTATAATATTTTGTCCGTAACATGTTTACAAGAAACAGTCCGTGATACTTGACATGCGGCCAAGAATGAAAGTTTCGCGATCGGCAGGCTCGGCAGCAAACTATACGCGGCTGACGAGCGTTCGTGTAACTAGTAGGCACACGCGAACTTCTCGTCATCAACAGCATCAACTCAACGAACTGTGCGAAACTTTATAAACTTTCGGCAACTTTCAATCTTATTCCTTTTCCTACTTCCCGGATCGGACCACAAGGTCCATAAGGGACTCTTGATCCAGAAATAAACACGTTTATTTATCATTAAATAATGAGGTAAGTACCTGTATGGCGTGCGGCGCCGGAGGGCCGGGGGCCTCGGCTGGCTGCAGGCTGGTCGGTGCTGAAGTTTGCTGAAAGTTTTCCCGCGCGCTACGTTAAAACTTTTTCTTGTCACTGAACTGATCGTAAGTAGGTATAGCACTGCACTTGGGTGGTCACTTCACAAGGGGATGGTGGCGGAGCGGTGTCGGCGTTCGGCGAGGAATCAGAGCGTCGGTCGGTGGCGGCGAGCGGGCCGGTGCGGGAGCGGCGCGCGGCAGGAGAGCGGTGGCGGCGCGGCGACGGTCGGGCCGACAGTGCCGCCGCGGGACACTACGCCCTACGCCACGCGCGCGCGCCCCGCGCCCCGCGCTCCGCTCCCCTCATCACCAGCCAGGACCAGCAGTACCAGCACCACGGGACATCCTCAGGGAACCATGAAGAGGAAGTGTAGCGATGCGGAGCCAGCAACTAATCTAGCTCCATTTGACGAACTAGCAATAAGAGTTTCTTGTGAATAAGGTACTTACTTAGTTTTTAGGGTTCCGTGACCAAAGGGTAAAAACGGAACCCTATTACTAAGACTTCGCTGTCCGTCCGTCCGTCCGTCCGTCCGTCTGTCTGTCACCAGGCTGTATCTCTAGAACCGCGGTAGCTAGACAGTTGAAATTTTCACAGATGATGTATTTATGTTGCCGCTATAACAACAAATACTAAAAACAAAATAAAATAAATATTTAAGGGGGGCTCCCATACAACAAACGTGTTTTTTTGGGCGTTTTTGCCTTACATGTGGTACGGAACCCTTCGTGTGCGAGTCCGACTCGCACTTGGCCAGTTTTTCATCTTGAAAAGGGTGTCCTATCGCAAAAAAAATAGTGACATTTTCGATCCCCTTTATAAAACTATTTACCACTAAATTATAACATTAAGTTAGCAATTTTTTTTTTTTTTTTTTTTTTTTTTTTTTTTTTTTTTTTTCAACTATCACACAACGCCGTCTAGTCTCAAGCTAAGCAGAGCTTGTGTTATGAGTACTAGACAACTGATAAACATACTTATATATTTCTAAATACATACATATATAGATAAATTACACCCAGACACAGAACAAAAATGATCATGCTCATCACACAAACATTTGTCCTGGGTGGGAATCGAACCCACGACCTCCGGCATAGCAGTCATAGTCACTGACCACTAGACCATTTGTGTTTTGTTGACCTTGCGCAATTTGGTTTGGAGCCGCTGGGAACAATTTTAGTATTTTATTATTTTAACTAGGTAATCAATGTATGGATTTTTGGATTACAATAGATTTGGAGCTCCTGGGAATAAGCCGCACGACTAAACTTTACGAGCAAGTGTGTGGACGGACGGACAGACAGCGAAGTCTTAGTAATAGGGTTCCGTTTTTACCCTTTGGGTACGGAACCCTAAAAAGAGATACAGTACTTACTGTTCTTGTACAGTACTGTGTTGGTGTGAATTTTAGTTCATAACATGAAAACTAATTAACCGACTTCAAAAAGGAGGAGGTTCTCAATTCGTCGGAACCTTTTTTTTTTTTTTTATTATTTTTTTTTTTTATGTATGTTCCCCGATTACTCGAAGATGGCTGGACCGATTTCAAAAAATATTTTTTTGTTTGAAAGGGTATACTTTCCAGGTGGTCCCATTGTCATCAGGTCAGGATCTGATGATGGGATCCTGGAGAAATCGAAGGAACTCTTCAAATATTATAGGCACACCTATAGCGAATTGGGTATTTTTTATAGTAACTCTTGCATTTGCTCTCGAAAAGCACTATTTGGTGAAGTGGAACTGATGATGAAGACCACAGATGGCCACCGGAACTACTCAATAATAAGTATTTCATGGGTTGCGATTCGATTACTTTATTATGGTTGCTAAGCAAGTTATGCTCGTCACAATGCGAATGGTGAAATGGAGCTGATGGTGAAATACCAGGAGAACTCTCAACAATGAATTTCCCTGCATCGGGAAAAGCAATATTTTGGTAAAGGCGATGAGCAAGTTGACATTAGGCTATTGTAACTTAGATAAATTATAAACAGACCCACTAAAAAGCGGGAAATAAAAACTTTTTAACAAAAAAGACACCGGTCTTTGGATCTGTATTTTAGTTTTTTGCCACCGACTTCCGAAATTAAAGTTATTTTTCACTTTGTAGTGTTTTTTTTGGAAGTCGGTTTTTCTTTTTTGTTAAAAAGTTTTTTTTATTCCACACCTTTTTAATCGCAATTAAAAATAGTCAGATTTAATTAGACAATCAAAATTATAGGTGAAAAATGTCAAATTCAGAATAGCATGGCAAAATTGCCATTTTCAATAGATTAATAACTTAGTGCCATGTGCTGTCAAACCAAAATATACAGGACAGGATACATTTTTAACCAGTGCGCAAACTGTAACCATGAATTCAGGGTACTTACAATTCAGTAGGTACTTACAATGATTTTGAACCCCCATATGCGTTGAAATTTTTGTCGGTTATTAAAAAAAAAAACCGGGCAAGAGTGAGTCGGACTCGCGCACCGAGGGTTCCGTACCATCATAATATGTTTTTAAATTTTCACCGGCGAGCTACTTACTAGATCTCGTTCAAACCAATTTTCGGTGGAAGTTTACATGATAATGTACATCATATATTTTTTTTTAGTTTTATCATTCTCTTATTTTAGAAGTTACAGTGGGGGGGGGGACACATTTTACCACTTTGGAAGTGTCTCGCGCGCAAACTATTCAGTTTAGTAAAAAATGATATTAGAAACCTCAATATCATTTTTGAAGACCTATTCATAGATACCGCACACGTATGGGTTTGATGAAAAAATATTTTTTGAGTTTCAGTTCTAATTCTAAGTATGGGGAACCCCCATAATTTATTGATTTTTTCTATATTTTTGTGAAAATCTTAATGCGGTTCACAGAATATATCTACTTACCAAGTTTCAACAGTGTAGTTCTTATAGTTTCGGAAAAAAGTGGCTGTGACATACGGACGGACAGACAGACAGACAGACATGACGAATCCATAAGGGTTCCGTTTTTGCCATGTGGCTACGGAACCCTAAAAATGAGCTCAGCATACATTTTGACCGCGTAGGTAGGTATTGCACTTTTCTATGAAACAGCAGATTTCTTTTTGATAACTGACGAAAAATTTCTTCTTTTTAGAATCGTGTGCTGAGTTCATGTTTACAGTTGATCCTGTCTGTAGTTAAGTTGTGTCACTTTAGTCAATTTCAGAATGGTAAATCGTCATTTGACACTCATTGACAGACATTGACATTTTAATTTTTTGGAACATCTTTAGTTTATTCATAAACTAAAGAAGTTCCAATCAATTAAAATAAAAAAAAGTTTTTAAAAACTTTTATTTAATTTTATTTTTTACTTTTTAGTCTTAAAGATTTATTAATATTAGTATAATTTTACTAACTTTATCGTTTTTTACTCTTCAAGCCCTTTAATTTGATACCTATATTAAGGGGATTGAGAAAAAATGAAATCCGCCATCTTGAATCGGCGGCCATATTTACTTTATCATTTGCTACTCTTCAAGCCGTTTTATTTGATACCCATATTATGGGGATTGAAAAAATATAAGTAAACCGCCATCTTAGAGCGGATGCCATATTGAATTTAGTGTGATGTTATTTACTTTATCGTTTTCTACTCTTCAAGCCCTTTCATTTGATACCCATATTACGGGGGTTGGGAAAAAATACATTAATCCGCCATCTTGGAGCGGCGGCTATATTGAACTTTATGTAATTTTACTAACTTTATCGTTTTCTACTCTTCAAGCCCTTTCATTTGATACCCATATTAAGGGGGTTGAGAAAAAATATGTAATCCGCCATCTTGGAGCGGCGGCCATATTGAAATTATTACAATATTGAGTATTGTACATTGGATTGTTAGCAGAATTAAAGGTGTATGCAAAATTTCAGCTCAATCGGATACCAAGAAATGGTCGAAAAATGGTTTGCAAATTTTGACGGACAACTTACATACATACATACTTACATACATACTTACATACGAGCAGTGCAAGCTAAATAAAAGCTTGTAATAAAAATGTATGGAGCCTGGGCTAGCACTATGTACAGTGTGGTTCAATATTATCTGCGCACCTTAAGAGTCGTATTTCTGTGATCACTGACGCGGTACAACATCCATCTGTATGTGTAAACAGCACGTTACACACACCACCTACCTACTTCACACACTGCCTTAGCGTCACGTACTCGTCGCACCACACGAAACAAAAAAAAAATATATACGGTCGAATTGAGAAACCTCCTCCTTTTTTGAAGTCGGTTAAAAATATATTCGGTCCCTTTTGTTAGACACGGTTATACGCATAGCGTTGCTAAATTTCAAACAGTTTTAATATGTGCTCATAGCAGTAATCGTCAAGCGTAGACTGTGTTGCAGCTGTCTAAGGTTCGAATCTCACGAAGCGCAGTGCAATTTTTGACAATATTTATTTTTGTTTGCAATAATAATAATAATATTCACAAATTTGCTGCCTTTTTTATTAATGTTTTTAATGCAATAAAAGGTTTAGAATAAAAATGCGTGTTAAGTGATAAGTATAACAAAAAAAAAAAATATATATTCGTTACATTTATTTTGCTTCCATATAGTTAACAAACCGCTACATTTATTTATTTTATCGTGATTGAGGTTACAGCTTAAGTATTCATTTTCTTTACGAAAAGAAGATTGAAACTAAACCTCAAATGGAATAATATACAGGATAATATTACCTACTAAAATAATGTAAACATTTTCGGTCTATCTACAAGAATTCGATGATGCAAGCCTTCAGCATGGAGTGCACGGCGAATAAAGATGTGTTGAATGACTCAGCAAAATATCGCGTTAGTATGAAACCATTTGTTTCATATTCATTCACCATGTCCACCACTTCGCTGCTCGATTTGTAAGGCTACCTTCTGGCACAGTATTTCTCTCAATGATTTCAAAAGTAAGGATACGCCCATCTGAACATTTTACATAGACGTTCTTCATACAAGCAAAAGTAACGCCATCTGTCATAAATCATACGAACTACGTGAGTGCAGCGGTGCATAGGTCGATGACGTAACCTTGTACGTGCGTTTTTTTATCACATTATGTCGTCAGTCAGTATAAGTCAGTTGCATGCCGATATCCTTTAAACTCAGAATACCAGATTCTCAAAATACCAGATTCTGAAAATATAAGATTCTCAATATATCCCATTTCAGACAGTCGAAATCAAAATTTAGTAATAAAAAACCTAGCTAGTTTTTGCAGCAAATAGACTGCATATTGCACATTTTGCAATAAAATACTGTTTGGTTTTCTTATATTATTACCTATTTTGATTCATAGACATTGTTGTCATGAAGTTAAAAAGCCTTCTCCTTAGTTTGGAATCTGTAATTTAAATATTATTTGTATCGTATTCGCTATCGCGTAATGTATAAAAATCGTTTATACCTGTCTTCTCCTAATTTGGTACCAAAATTCAAAATTACTTACACTACGTTCGTAGGACAAAAATAAAACAGAAATAAAAAAATTACGTCCGTACAAGGTTACTTTGTTCACATCGAGGAGCCATTGTCAGCCATTGGCCACACAATGGCCGCCATTGTAAAATAATTGTCGCTGTAGATAAAAATGTGTTTATTTAATCATTTAATTGGAACAAAAATAATGTAAGGTTACATTCCGATGATACGATATCCCATGTTTCTTTTTGATTTTTGTATCGTCATTTTTGCAGCCTTTTACCACGCAACTAGGCATTTTTATGACAGGCATATACATGTTCTCTCCCTCGCGCGCACCACTGTCAACTGAGTCGCGTTGGCCCTAAAACTGTCATTTTAGGGCCAGCGCGTTGGTGCCATTTAGTCGCGCGGTTAGCCCGGTCCTTACGCTAGTAATATATATGTCAATGATTTCTCTAGAACAAAGAATGGAATATTGTTAGACATCTATAAGCAAAATACTAAAATTGTTTACTTTACTATTAACTATTACCTAACACTGACGACTACGGAAAAAAATATTACTCATCATTCTCTAATCTAAATAAATTAAGTAGGTATCTTTAAAAATATTTATATTTTCTTTTATTTAAACCTCATACTTAATGAATTTAAAAGTAAGGCATCTTCCGAGTAAAACTAAGGCATCTTCCGAGTAAAACTAAGGCATCTTCCGAGTAAAACGATTAACAATGACATTTATGTTTAGTAAATTATGAAATATTTAAATGATACACTCACAGTTAGTCCGGTTTCATTCACTATTTGGATTTTGTTATTATATCCAATTTGCAGCGCAAAGCCCTCGCTTCAATATTTATATTTCACTGCATTTTGTAAATAATAATAAGTATAACACCGTGTCACTAACCAACAATATCCACGAACCAACAACGTTCTTTAAAGGTGAATAGTCGTAACGAATAGCATAATCTGTCTACCTCACAGAAACGAAATAATTTAGTTGGTTTTCTGTGGTCTACCTACTAACTTTATTATTTGTGTGAACAAGACGAACGAGACAAAAAACTAATGATTATTTATCGAACTAAAGTGAGTGTGTGTGCGTGTCTATAGTATAGAAACCACTTATAGAATAAGGTCGTAAGTCGAACCGAAGCGTCAATCTAATGCTTTGCCAGATTGCCAATCCACTTATGAATCCCGACTGTACACTAAATGTAAATATCGCTATACAATATAGAAACCGTTTCTTAATGTTAATTTTCTCTAATTTGACTTCCTTTTAATGTATGTACCATTAAAATTAACTCTGTCAAGGAGAGCAACACAAAATAAATATGGTGGATCAGCAATATGTGAAATGTCACTATGACAATGACATTAAATTGATGTGTCGTAATATCTGTGAAAGAAAACAAAACACGAATTCCGAAAATACATGGGTTTGACTAACATTCAAAATTGAAAACATACCAAAACAAAAACAATCACTAAAAACTCCGAAACACATCCAATTCAACACGCGGGAACACAATCCAAAGACAAAGTCAAACTGTCAAAGAAAGACGTCACTCACGAAACTTAAAACTGTCAAAGTCGTCAAACGTCATGTCAAACACAACTGTCATGGCTACCTTAAAAATAGGGTTATCTTATCAAAAAACTTGCCAAATAATCATTTGTGTACACCTGTACTTTTCTTCAAATTAATTTGTTTGTGTTTTTATGAAATCTATTTTTTCCTATTTATCTATGTAGTGTACAGTCACGAGCACTAATATGTCAACGCTTGGCAACTTTCAATTGCGATTTTTTCACGAAATAACGAATGCAAAGTTGAAATACGACACTTTACATAAACCTATAGGTTCGAAAATACTATGTTTGTAATAACATAAAATTTCGTTCAAAAATAAAGGAGAAAATCGCCTTTGAATAAAGCCATGTGTATACATACTTATGCTCGTGACTGTACATGGTGGTAGCCCAAAATCAAACATCTCCTTTTGGTGATTTTTACCCGACTGCGCGACGCAAAGGAATGGTAATGTGTTTATCAGCCTATGTATAATAATAAATGATCGCATGGAGGTATGGCAGAGTAAGGAGCTTCACGGACGCTTTCTCCGGGCCCTACATGGACCCGATGTAGATCTACTAGCGTCCGTAGCCTGGCTGCGTTTCGGTGACCTCTTTGGAGAAACCGAAGGTTTTGTTTGTGCAATTATGGACGAAGTTATGATGACGAACAATTACCGGAGATTTATTGTAAAAGACGGCACGGTTGACATCTGTCGGGCATGTCACCGGCCGGGGGAATCAATCAGACATATCATCTCCGGGTGTTCTCGTCTGGCTAACGGAGAGTACTTGCATAGACACAACCTTGTAGCCAGGATAATCCATCAGCAGCTTGCTTTGAAATACAGCCTTGTGGAATCGGAGGTGCCGTACTACAGGTATGTGCCCGACCCAGTTCTCGAAAATGGTAATATCACATTGTACTGGGATCGATCCATCATCACTCACAGGACTATTGTTGCCAATAAGCCTGATATAGTGGTGGTGGATCGATCAGAGCGGCGCGCAATGATTGTTGACGTAACCGTCCCGCATGATGAGAACCTCGTGAAAGCCGAGAAAGATAAACAGATCAAGTATCTTAACTTGGCTCGCGAGATTGTCGACATGTGGGATGTGGACTCAGCAATCATTGTGCCGATAGTCGTGACAGCCAATGGGTTAATAGCCAAGACCCTCGACCAACACCTAAGGAGGCTCTCGTTGGGCAGCTGGATCAAGGGCTTGATTCAGAAAGCGGTACTTCTGGACACGGCCGCATTGTTAGGAGGTTCCTCTCTCTGGAGCCCTGACCGCCGCCGGTAGCTTGGACCCTGTTCCCGATACCAGTGGGCTACTATTTTTTATATTTTTAAATGTTTTTATATTTTTAATATTCTAATATTTAAAAATATAATTTATATGTGAATTTAGTGAAATAATAATAATAAATTGTTTATTTCTTAATTAGAAATTACAATTTGGAGGTATCGTTGGTCATCGTTGGTTGAAGTCGGTTTAATTTTTTTAAATTACTTTTTATTTGGTAATTTTTAGTTGTTGCACTAGAATTTGACCAAGGTTTTGAGATGTTTTCGCTTTGACAGTACACCCGTAGCTCGTATCAATAAGCCAGGTCGTCACACTTTCACGTCTTAGTCCATATCTTGAAAATTACTGAATCGATTTTGATGAAACTTGCACTGTTCCCTAAGTTGAAGTAAATGTAAGCCAATAAAAAAAGAATGGTCACGATCCGATTAATAGTTACGGAGATATGCGTGGACAAACATACATACATACATATATACGTCTATAAAATTTTGTATATTTGTTTGGAAGCCCTAATAGATTGTCATATGTGAATATAATGCAATTCCAATAATATTACATACATACGTATCGAATTGATAACCTCCTTTTTTTTGAAGTCGGTAAAAATAACTAATTAAGTGAAAATTAAAAACAATAGAATTCTTATAATGAATTACAATGTAAAAGTAAAACGGCCAACTAAACCGGCCCTTCGGCCGGCGAAGTGGCCGAATTGCGGGCGGAGGTCGCCCGCCTCACGGCCGCCACGGAGCTTCTCCAAAAGAAGAACGGGAGGCTCCGGGCAGACCTGGCCGGCCTGCGGGTCACCGGGGGCGCGCAGGCGAAACCACCGAGCCAGCCCGTCCCGGTGGAGAACCAGGGGGTCTACTCCGAAGCGGTTAACCACTGTATCGGCCGAATGTTCGGTCATTTTCTGATTCGAATATTGTTGCCCTACTACGAATTAAAAAAAAAAAGGTAAAAAAAGGGTTAAGGGTTCTAAAAAGGTTCGGATTGGCACAGTTTGGTCGGGACCAATAGTCAATATAGGAAATTAATGGTAGTAGAAAATGACCGAACATTCGGCCGATACAGTGGTTAACCGCTTCGGAGTAGACCCCCAGGTTCTTAGCCTGGTTCGGCAGGAGCTGGCGGCCTATAAATAGATTGACTTGGCAATCGCACTGTGAGATACATTGTGTTTTCATGCGATGGCCAAGTCAATCTATTTATTTAAAACATAAAAGATTTTTTATATTGATGGTCACTACAAGATGTTGTTAGGTTAGCTAATTACGTAATAACTTAAGACGGAAGGTTCCTTAAGTAGGGACTGAATAAATTAACCGACTTGGTATTTCATGGATCTCACATTTTTTTACGGTAGAAGAACTGAGTTGCGAGACTTCGCTTTTTTTACAAGTTATGTTTTTGATGGCATGGTCTATTTACCAAGAAGTCATTTAATGTTTTTAGGGTTCCGTACCCAAAGGGTAAAAACGGAACCCTATTACTAAGACTTCGCTGTCCGTCCGTCCGTCCGTCCGTCCGTCCGTCCGTCTGTCTGTCACCAGGCTGTATCTCAAGAACCGCGGTAGCTAGACAGTTGAAATTTTCACAAATTATGTATTTCTGTTGCCGCTATAACAACAAATACTAAAAACAAAATAAAATAAATATTTAAGGGGGGCTCCCATACAACAAACGCGATTTTTTGCCCTTTTTTGCTCGATATCAATAATGGCAACAGGTAGGCACTTGAAATATTCACAAAGTACTCAGTTGTATTTTTACTTTAATAATAAATACTTAATAAAATTGAAATAAAATAAATATTTAAGGGGGGCTCCCATACAACAAACGTGTTTTTTTTCAGCGTTTTTGCCTTGTGGTACGGAACCCTTCGTGTGCGAGTCCGACTCGCACTTGGCCAGTTTTTTTTATTTTATTTAATATTTTCAATTTCTCTTATTTGCTTAGGTAGCGTATTATAAATTCGTGAAGACATTCCGAAGAAACTTTTAGAAAGTAGGGCTGTTTTTGAGGGCGGGCATATTTGCTATTTTGTCGGCATGTCGACGGGAGTGCAGGTTACCAAACTTTTCCTTATTGGTTTTTACAAATGTAGCGACCTCATAGATGTAGAGGGCAGGAAAGGTTAAAATCTTAAGCCTCTTTGTACCAAGCCGATGGTGGTATGCATTGGAGGGCAAGCTCAGTTTTCGATACGTATTTTAGTTGAATATGATTAACTGTGCTTGCTCGCGGGGAGACCGTTAGACCATCCAAGCATAAAGTGCATCACTCACCTGCCAGCTTCCTGTGGCTTTTCGAGGGAATCTTGTCCTGATGTGGCACGTGGCTGGCGTTGCACGACGACCGGCCGTGGTCCGTATATCCACTCACAAATTGGTGCACCAAAGTCTGTACTGCACTATAGGAGCCTTCAGGAATCACAATCAGTCCAGATAGAAGCCGTTTAGCGACGATTAACCCTCATACCAAGGATTTTTCCGGGAGCGCGCACTTAGGCAACTTGAATTGTTGCCATCTTGGAATCGACTTGTATCTCATTCGTTCGCAAGCACAGTGCGCGCATAGATAAAAAATGTATGGTTACGGAACACTCTTAAAATATGGCATACAGCTATCTGGGGCACGTATGCCACATACAGCTATCTGGGGCACGTATGCCACATACAGCTATCTGGGGCACGTATGCCACATACAGCTATCTGGGGCACGTATGCCACAAAACAGCTCTAAGACACTTGTTTTGCGCCCTGAAAGCACGTTCTCTGTCTGTAGCAGCCCCCAATAAACACTCCTGCTAGTACACAGAACAGAATAGGGCATGTAATATCGGATGATTTTCGATTCCGGAACTGAATTACGATACTACTGGTTCGATTCCGGAATTGAAAAAAAGAAAAAAGTATAGGAAATAAAAAAAAAACAATAAATAGGCATTTAAGTGTTTTGTTAAATCAAATCTTTATTAAAAAACTAAATAAATCGACAAAACTTTTGACTGAGATCAATTAAACAGCCTTCTATTAGGTTTATCTTAATAAATATAACAAAAAATAATCAACTTTTCAATAATTTAAATTATAGCAAAATCAACGTGTACTAGCTATTTGCAATTGCAATGTAGCTTATTAAATAACTATCTAACGTAACCAGAGGGCTGGCCTATTTTTTGGCCAAAGAATCAGCATTGCCATACAACGTGGCAATGGCAATGCTGCCAGTCTTTTGGGCACGTTTCCTGTTGACAGCGATGCGGATGAATTTTTTGATGCCCTTTAATTCTTTCCTTTCCTTTTTATATACTTGTACATATTCTTATTATTATTTTAATACTGTACATAAAGTAACTATCTAATAAAATTATGATGTTTATAAGATTCAACAACTCACAATGAACAAAATCAACAAGTTCTCCTCTTCTGAGATCATGAAAATAGGTTTAAAGAACAAAGCTCCTAAATTAATTAAAAAACTCTAAACTTACGTTGTCGTATTTTTTTGGAAATTGAGATCTTTAAATCAACTTATACTAAAAAGAAATATAAAGTAAATAAGACAAGAATCACTTTTTCAAAAAAGATCGCTCTTCTTGATAATGTGTTCTCAAGAGTATCAGAGCATCTAACATTTTATCGATGGCGGCGATTTGAATTTAAACTTCGCGCGCGGTACGGTACATTTCGCAAGAGAGTACAAATATGGGGGAGAGGGCGCTACGGTGCGCACGTAAACAAATTGCTCCATAAAATAAACTTAGGAAAAATAGTTTAAGTGATAATTTAGAAACGATATAGTGTGTTAGTGAAAACTTAAATGACAAGTAGTGAGTGTTATTGAAGATATTGTGAAATATCCAGTAAAACGGGAAAAAACTGTTAAATAGTGCCAAGAAAAATAACGAACTTTGAATTTAAAAACTGCAGTACGAAACGGTGAAATTACTTCCAAAACTGTATCATTCCACTACAAAGAAGGAGAAATAATCCCAAAAGGTACATAATAAATACAAATTATATTAAAATAAAACCAATTTAGTGACATTCCAATAGTTCATATTGATTAATTAGCTCCATCTAAAGCCATCTATTAGCGATATACAGACAACAGACACCAGACACCAAATTTAAAACTTCTTAGAGGTCGCTACCAGTTGTTAGCTAGAAATAACTAAAAGCCTCACGAGATGGCGCCTACTCCGCTTTGCTCTGGATGTCAACAAAAAGTACCAATAAGAGAAAATCTTACTTGTTCACTATGCAAGTGCAGATATGATTTGGAATGCGCTGGTGTCTCTAAAGATTATTATATCAACAATGACTTTAGAGCATAGAAAGACTTGGAAATGTCAGACTTGCGTTTGCAATATGCCAAAGAGAGACAACACTGATACACCACTACGCTCTGCAAAGGACCCAAAATGTACCCAAAACCCAACCACACCAATAGAGGGCAACAACATCACCATGCGGAAAATAATAAACCCAAATGACACGACTTTCTCCGACGACCTGAGCTTTATAGGAGATACTTTGCGAACTCAAGAAAATCTTGAAATGATTAGAGATACACAAACTCAAATATCAATGCAAAGTTTAAGCGAATTGATAATACTACGTTTGAAAGAAAATAATAAATCCATAATAGAAGAACTGCAAAACACAATACAGACTGAAATCCAAAAAGCGATAGCCGATTTAAGACATGATTTTGATGAAAAATCTAGCGATTTATCTAAACAAAATAATGAAAGAAAGCTAGACATAGAAAAAATTAGCACACAACTAGAAAGTCTTCGCATTGAAAACGAGGCCCTAAAAAAAGAAATAAAGGAATTATCAATTCACCCATCTCAATCGCCGCAAATTCCTGAACTGAACCATAAAACAATTGTACTATATGGTCTCGAGGAATATTACAAAGAACCCCAAAGCGAACTTTACAATAGACTTGTAGAAATATTCCGAGATATTGCAAACGTAGACCTATCCGGATACATTGAACATATGTATAGAGTGAGGAGAAAAGGCTTAAAGAACAGGCCACTAGTGATTGAATTGCTAAGCAAGAGAATGACTAGATACATCGTGAACAGCAGCCAATACTTCCAAGGAAGCGGATTGTTTATATCTGAGTTTTTAGATGTTAAAGCACGAAAGGAGAGAGCACAACTGAGAGAAGAACTTACTTAAGGCCCGGAAAAATGGCTTCCATGCAATTATAAGGAACAATAAATTATACATAGACGGAAAATCCACCAACTTTAAAGAAAACCAAAGGAAAACTCAACAAATAAATTCGAGCTACCAGGAAAATGAAATAAAAACGACGAGCAATATTGACCAACTTTGCCACACATCTATAACGGATGAAACTGAAAATTATACATTTCGTAAGTAAAATCGACGACGTCGCACCATTTAAAATACTGTTTCAGAACACCCAAAGTCTTTACAACAAACGGGATATTCTTGAAGTTTTTATCACTCAAAATTCATTGAATACAAAGCAATAAGGTATCTCGGAGACCTGGCTTTCGCAAGAAAAGCTGGACCTTATTCAATTTAGTGGATATAAATTCGCAGCATCTTACTGCCTAAAATCTATTAATTATAGCCACATATTGGAATAGAAAACAAGAAGAAACATTCTATCAACAAATGCAAAAGATTCTAAAATATGTGAATGTTAAGTACTCTACACTAAATGTTATTATAGGGGGTGATTTTAATATAAACATCCTGTCTGATAACTTAAAATCAAACCAATTTTTAAACTTCATGCAGGAATTTAGATTCACACAGCATATAAATACCCCGACACGCGTAACACCGGTCTACTACAAAAACATGTTTAGATCTCATATTCACAAACTTCAAAAATAAAGATATGTACCTACACAACGGTAGAAGAGTAAGGTTTTTCCGATCACAATAGTACAATTTTACATTTAAACCTACCCAAGCAAACAAAGAAAGCAACTTGGTATACAAAAAAAAGGCGATTCAACAATACAAATATGTTAAAATTTAAATTAAAATTACAAGAAATAAACTGGAACGAAACTTTATCAGATGATCAAAATATACATGAAAACTATGAAGCTTTTAATAAAATTCTAACTAACATTCTAAATCAATGTATCCCATTACAAAAATATAAATTAAAAACAATTCATAATAAATATTGGCTCACAAAAGGTATAAAAAACAGTTGCAAAAATAAGAGACAAATGAAGATATTGATTACTAAAACAGAAAACCCTATATTAACAAAATATTACAAGCAGTATGAAAAAATATTAAAGAAAACAGTAGTGGTAGCAAAAAAGCAATATTTTAAGCACAAAATGATAAACTCGAGAAACAAAGTAAAAACTATGTGGGGAATAATAAACGAACGGACAAACAAAAAAATTACACGCGAGAAACAAAATATACTCGTAACTCTACAGACAAACAATAACAATACGACTTGAGACCCCAAAGAGGTAGCTAACATCTACACTTCTACACTAATATTATAAAGAGAAAAGATTTGTATTTTTGTGTGTATGTTTGTAATGAATACACTCAAAAACTACTGTGCCGATTTAAAAACTTCTTTCACCATTAGAAAGCTACATTCACCCTGAGTAACATAGGCTATATTTATTGCTAGAAAAGATTAGGGATCCTTACTAAAACTTTAGTAACGTAACCCAAGGTATAAAAAAAATGCCATAAAACATCTTTCGTCGTATGCGCTGCGGAAACTATTGATGATAGAACAAAAGTATGTTCTACAATATTAAAGAACATATAAATAACTACAAAAAACTTCCA
The DNA here is from genome assembly GCA_948474745.1 of Oligia latruncula. NCBI lineage: Eukaryota > Metazoa > Arthropoda > Insecta > Lepidoptera > Noctuidae > Oligia > Oligia latruncula. Next base: position 148,682 of record OX419685.1, read on the forward strand.
ACTATTATCGTTATGTCACAATAACCACTTTTTACATTTTAAAAGTTTATAGAAATACCGACCAAAATTAGACTATGTTAGTCATACTTCTGTTTAAATCCTTATCCAAATAAATCATATTGTTTTCAAGACTGTCTCAATTCATGTATATTAATTTTTGAATTGTTCAAATTGGCTATTCCATTCAATAGATATTACGAATTTAATAAGTCATAGAAATAGAAAAAATAAACACATCTATGAAATAGGTCCCTACGCAGCGGGTATATTCCGACATTGAACATTTTTTTGACTATTTTATTTGCAATAATTTTTTTCCAAGTTAAAAAGTTCTTCTCAGAACTAATTAAAAATTGTTTATTCACGCTTTACTGTTTATTTTTTATAGTATTCTCTCACTTTTTCAATAGTAAGTATTTATCAAAAGTTCTAAGTATTCTTATTTTATTTGATTTAAAAAAAAGTCAACAATATGTAATCCAGTTAAATTTTATATGGGTGCCACACAATCGCGGGCCACAGAATCTAGCGCCGAACGTTCACAACGCCTTGCTCAAAATAGTGACAGAATCTCACGAACACGTTCAAAATAGTGACAGAATGTCACGAGCACGTACAAGGGAATCTAACGCCGAACGTTCGCAACGCCTTGCTCAAAATAGTGACAGAATGTCACAAGCACGCACGAGGGAATCTAGCACCGAACGTTCGCTTCATCTTTCAGCACAAAATGCCCGATCATCACAACTACACGAACGACAATCGAGTGCTGAACGCTCGCAGCAACTTGCAGAAAATAGAGCTAGAAACTCGCAAGCACGGGCAAACGAATCTAGCGCAGAATGTTCGCTTTGCCTTGCAGAACAAAATGCCAGATCATTCCAACTATACGAACGACAATCGAGTGCCGAACGCTCGCAGCGACTTATTGCACAGAGAGAAAGACAACAGTCGTTAACAACTAGGACGCGTAATAGAATTTTAGCTCATAGTTTAAATAGATCGGCGTTCAGTTACGATCCACATATTGATTATGCTCATCAGAACAGCATCAAAAAATATAAATAAAAGGTAAAAATATTTAAAAAATCATGTCCACCCGTGCGAAGCCGGGACGGGCCGCTAGTCTTTAATAATTTCTTTGCTCAAATTGGAAAAACTGGTACGAGCTCTTCTGGCAGTATACCGAAAGGAACACCTGTAATGTCTACAACAGAGAATTCGATCTTTCTGCGTCCAGTAGATCCCTACGAGGTGAATGCGTTAATAAAAAACTTAAAAAATAAATCAAGCTATGGCGTCGACGAACTTCCACCTACACTATTCAGACTATGTGCAGATGAATTAACTCTTCCATTCTACAAACTGATAAATCAATATTTCGAAGAAGGCGCTTTTCCTAACCTTTTGAAAAAAGCCCTTATAAAGCCTATACACAAGAAAAATGCAAAAACAGACCCAAATAACTACCGGCCCATCGCTCTCCTGCCAACTGCATCAAAAATATTTGAAAAAGCAATGTGCAACCGTGTCTACGTTTTTTGTGAAAAAATACAATATTTTTAATGACTGTGAAAATGGTTTCAGGAAAAACCGATCCACTACCCTAGCCATCTACAAATGTCGGAACATAATCTAGAAATTAACTTTAACAAGACAAAAATAATGACATATCACCCACGACAAAAAAGAACAATAAATGTAAACTTCAGTTTTAGAAATTTTAAGTTAGAAGTTGTAAATAAATTCACCTTATTAGGCCTTGACATAGACACACACATAAATTGGAAATGCCATACACAAAAATTGAAAGCAAAGTTATCAAAGTTTTCATACGCCCTTCGGGAAATCAAAAAAACTACAGCTGTTAAAACTGCGTTGGTAACATATTACGCATATGCCTATGCATGGCTTAAGTACGGTGTCATTCTATGGGGAAATAGTATAGAAGCGCCCACACTATTCACCCTACAAAAAAAACTCATAAGAATTATAGCCAACATTGAACAAACGGATAGTTGTAAACCCCACTTCCAAGAATTGAAAATTTTAACCCTACCATGCCTCTACATCTTTGAACTCTGCAAATTTGTACGCAGTTACCCCGAATTCTACACAAAAAGAGAAGACATCCAAACAAAAATTACACTTAGACATAAAAATAGACTGAATATTCCTACATCCCATTTAAAAATGCACTCCTTAAGTGCCTATGTTATGTCGATAATAAAAATATATAAAAAAATATATAATAAGTTACCAGAATAATTAAAAAGCATAGATAAATACAACATTTTTACTAATAAATTAAAACTATTTCTATTAAACAAGACCTATTATAATATAAATGAATATTTAAATGATAAATTATAATTGCGATAAATAAATTCCTATTGTATGTAATGTAACTCTGTTTATAGTCCTATTATCACAATAATTGTACAGTTTTAAAGGTGAATGTAAATATTATATAAGTTATATCATCTTAATTGTATAGTTGTAGGTGAATAATATAAGTATAGTAAATAATAAAAAAAAAAAATTACAGAACTAAGTACCTACCTACTTGTCTCAAATTGTGATACACGTACCTAATTATCTAATATCATTTATATCTATAATTCTTAAGCTTTATCCAAATAATTAATGTTTGAAAAAGATTCTTTATTTGATTTGCTTTTGTTTTGTATAAAACAACACCTTTTGCTGTGCCTTAACAGGGTCTACAATGATTCCTTAGCTCTAAGCCTTTTGTTAACAACATCTTTTTAAACATTGTAGAATGCGAATAAATGATATGATATGATATGCAAATTTTATTATTGTGGTAACTTATCTTACAAATAATTATATGAGTATCGGATGGCGATATTTACTTCAGTTCCGGAATTGTAATATTGTAAAAAATCATCCGAAATTCCGGAGTTACGAAATCTCGGAATTCCGGGATCCATGCCCTAGAACAGAACCTACTTCATTTATATACCATTGTATAGATAATTTAATGGAGACACCTTAAAAAGTTCTACAAAAAAGTCCGCGATGGTATATGTCTATCTCTTAGGGATAACCCACAATAACCATTTTTTATCCTTTACTTTTTACGAGTCTGGGGGCACAGCAGTGCCCCCGCCAAGTCTAGCAAAAAGCGGCACGGCCGTACCATTACCATTACCATGACCATCCTTTTCTCAAAGCAGTTCAGGCCATTTTCGACCCCCTATAACTTCGTTGTGGATAAAACTAGAGACCTGAATTTTTTTTTTCAGTAATCAAGCATGTATTGTATAAACACGGTATGTTTAAAATTTCATTCAATTTAAACCAGTAGTTTAAGAATTATAACTAGTCAAAGTTTCTTAATTTTGTCACTAAGTCAAAGTCAAAGTCAAATCATTTATTTCAAATAGGCACATTAAAGGCACTTTTGAACGTCAAAAAAACTAAATAGAAATGATTCTAGTCGCCCATTCCAAAAGGTAGTTTTCGTATGGAGAAGAATGGGCAAGAAACTCCACCGTTACTCTTTTAAAAATGTTTTACAAGGTCTCGTATACACAGTGCCGTAATTAGCCTTTTATGCGCCCGGTGCGAGCTACTATAACCGCGCCCATTTTTTTTTTTTTTTTGGATGGTAAATCAAATGACCCTCCCGCTCTGGGTGGAGCGGAAGGGAGTGTCAGACTCTTACTGACTAAAACCCACCCGTGTTCCTTCCTTAGCCCTTTATGTTCCTGGCCAGCGGTAACCCTTTGGGACAATCCCGCTGACCCGGCAGGCTTCGGTCCTAAGGGGCCCCTTCCTCGATGCTGACATCTCTTTGAGGCGCGCGTGGAACACGTACGCGCCGTCCGGCATGAGCCCGGTCCTAATCGGACGGTGAGCTATCCATTACTCTCCGCCCGCAGGCCCGCGCTTACGGAGGCCGGGAGTCGTCACGCGGCTCCCGATGCCCGGAGCGTCTCCCGCGGCGGCTGGGACGGGAGGCTCTCTCGCTGAGCCGTCCCGCCACCTCCTTTGCTAGCATGACTGCTTCGCAGAAGGAGGTGACTGCCTCCCACTCCCTCTCACCCCGGACCATGGCTTGCACCAGGGTCGGACGCGAGAGGTCGCCGCCGCTGCCGATCGCCTCTACGGGGACACGGCGGTGCTCCGCCCAAGCGGGGCAGACCTCTACCGTGTCCTCTGGGCGATCCTGGCTATGGTGACACCCTGGCGTTTCCTCCCGCCTGGTGATGTGCAGGAACATCCAGAAATTTCCGTGTTCGGTGAGAACCTGCGTCAGGCGGTAGGTGAGGGCGCCGTGGCGCCTCTATAGCCACTCCTCAAAGAGGGGTCTTATCGTCGTTATCGTGGCGTGCCCAGGGGGTCTACTCCGAAGCGGTTAACCACTGTATCGGCCGAATGTTCGGTCATTTTCTGATTCGAATATTGTTGACCTACTACGAATTAAAAAAAAAAAAGGTAAAAAAAGGGTAAGGGTTCTAAAAAGGTTCTGATTGGCACAGTTTGGTCGGAACCAATAGTCAATATATTAAATGAATGGTAGTAGAAAATGACCGAACATTCGGCCGATACAGTGGTTAACCGCTTCGGAGTAGACCCCCTGCGCTGGGTTGCGACAGTCGCTCTTTCCATGTCGCCATGAGATCACGCCGGAGTTCCGTCCGCTCCGCCGCGATATGCCGCGGAAGCGCATTTTCCCCCCGGCGTAGTGCCTCCGCGCGCCACTCATATAGGCGCGCGAGGACTATCGCCTCCAGATCCCATGGCGGCAAACCGGCAAGGAGGCTTGCCGCCTCGCCCGAGATCGTGCGGTAGGCCCGGATACGGCTACCACCTTCTGGGGCGCGTTCAGGTAGTGGGCGGCTCGCCGCCTCAGTGAACGCGCCCACACCGGGGCCCCGTATAGGGCTATGGACCGCACGACCCCCGCGTAAAGCCTCTGGCAGGAGGCGTTTGGCCCCCTCAGGTTTGGCAAGAGCCACTTGAAGGCGTTCCAGTTTGGGGGCTAAACGTCGGAAGTGCTCGACGAAGTTCCACCGGCTGTCGAGGACGAGACCCACGTATTTCATCGTCGTCTCGACGCAGATGTGAACCCCTCCTACCGTTAGTTGGGATCCCGATGGTGGCGCGTTCCGGGGCCCATGAAACGACATGGCCTCGGACTTGTGCAATGCCACCTCGAGACCCAACTGCCAGATCCTCTTCACGACTATCGCAACCCCGCGTGTCATCGCGTCGGCCGCCACCTGATGCGACCTCCCCTGCGCCAGGACCAGCGTGTCGTCAGTGTAGCAAACCACGCTGACGCCATCAGGGAAGTCGGCCCGCAGCACCCATTCGTAGCCGATGTCCCACAGGAACGGGGGGGCTCCGTGCCCGTGCGGGCGGCCCAAAATGCAGCTCCAGGGCAGGGTGTTAAACGCGTTGGCGAAGTCGAGTGATACCGCCACGACAACCCCACCCCGGGACACCGCGTCCCCCGTCGTGAGGGCTCTCACGCGTATGATGGCGTCCACTGTCGAGCGCCCCTTGCGAAAGCCAAACTGGCTGTCCGCAAGAACCGGCCCCGTCCTCACCAGGTGCCCGATGAGGCGGCCCGCAATCACTCTCTCAAAGAGCTTGCCACCCTCTTCGAGCAGCACGATGGGCCGGTATGCGGACGGAGAGTCCGCAGGGCGCCCTTGCTTCCGAATGAGGACCAGCTTCCCCGTCTTTCAACGGAGTGGAAACTGGCTTCTCTCCAAACATGCGCTTAAGAGCGCCTCCAGTCCAGGCCCGAGAACCCTCGAGGCCAGGACCCAGGCTTTACCTGGCAAGCCGTCGGGTGCTGGGGTAACATTTGCATTTATAAATTAGGTGAAAAAACGTTTATTCGAAAATTCGAATTCAGAAATTATTTTATCAATATTGTTTCATTTTATGAATTTTAAAGTTTTGTTGTGGTGTAAGATCGTAAGCTGGCGTCTGATCTTTCTCTCAAGTCGTGTCTCTTTACTCGCTTTTTACGCTTTTCAGGAAAATCGTCTTCGATATCACATTCTTCACAAACTTTTACAATTATTATTACGATCTCATCGTCTTTAATATTGATAATATTATTTATTTGTAAGAAGAATATACGCGGACGACGCGGATCCACACATAAATAAATAATAGGTATTGTTAGTGGCCCAGGTCTGGTCATTTCTGCGCCCCTCCAGGGTCTGCGCCCTGTGCCTGGGCACCGCTGGCACCGCCCTATTTACGGCACTGCGTATACATAATAAAAATTATGTGTGAACACGATGCACCCATAATAAAATTAGTCTACCACAAAAGGTAAAAAGAATTAAAAATTAAGCAATGACAGGTAAATCAAATAAGTGATAGATACATGGTGCTCACATATTTACAAGTTATTTAAAAAAAAAAATGCAAAAGTAGTTGAACTTTAACAAGACGTGTGTGAGCCACTGTGGGACCGCAGATTGTAAAAATGAATTAGAATAAGATGTCATAATTAAATAAATATATATATATATATATAAATTAAATTAGGAACAAGTTTGATTTTGTCTAGACTTTTAGATTGTCCTATGGAGCAGGACCAGCATGTTTCCAAACATTCTTATCTTGGATATAATCCTCTAATTTGTAATATCCTTGTTTACAAAGTGTACTTTTAATATGAGTTTTAAATTTTCTTTCATTTAATTGCAATATGTCACAAGGTATTTTGTTGTAGCATTTAACACAGTACCCCATAAAAGATGTATGTACTTTAGATAATCTGAAAAAAGGTTGATCTAATTTATCTTTATTTCTAGTATTAAAATTATGCCTATCACTTATTTTATTAAAAAGATGTTGATTTTTTCTTACATACATAATATTTTCATAAATGAATTGGCAAGGTACCGTCATGATATTAACCTTTCTAAATAGTTCCCTAAGAGATTTGCGACGACATAGATTGTAAATGGCTCTGACAGCTCTCTTTTGTAAAATAAAAATGGATTCAATGTCAGCAGCCCGACCCCATAGTAAAATGCCATATGACATAATACTGTGGAAGTAACTAAAATAGACCAAACGCGCGATTTCTACATCTGTTAACTGTCTTATCTTTCTAACAGCATAAGCGGCGGAGCTTAGCCGCCCCGCAATAGATGTTATATGAGGTCCCCATTGTAATTTCTCGTCTAGCGTTATTCCTAGGAAAACTGCCTGATCAATAAATTCTAGTTTTTGGCCATTCAATATGATTTCACATTCGCTACTTCTAACATTCGGTAATTTAAATCTAATGCATTTGGTTTTTTTTTCATTAAGTACTAAATTATTTACCGTAAACCAATCTTGGACCTGAAGAATAGAGTTATTCACGTCGTCAAGATTTTGTGACCGTTGGTCTATTTTAAAGATTAATGATGTGTGATCGGTCAGTCACTCACTGACTGACTGACCGATCATCAAAACTCTAAGGCACTTCTAGCAGACGTAGAAGCTTCAAATTTAGAATACAATTAGTGTTTAGTGTATAAATCAAGGAAAAACTAAAATATTTTGCAATTTCGTTCCACTTTTCTAGATACACCAACTGCATAAATAACTTTGTAATCCCATATAAACATATAGAATTACAAAGTTACATTTGCAGTTAATGAATCAGTGGGGGTGTGTGTGTGTATCTGCATAAAACAAAGTCGCTTCCCGCTGTCTGTATGTCCCTATGTATGCTTAGATCTTTAAAAGTGCGCAACGGATTTTGATGCGGTTTTTTTTAATATATAGAGTGGTTCAACAGGAAGGTTTATTTGTACATCTATCTATACATATAATAAGACAGTAAAAAAACTGTGTCTGTACATCTTCTATTGACTTTGACTTTGACTTTATTACATATAATAAGACAGTAAAAAAACTGTGTCTGTACATTGAATATATTAAAAAAAAAATAACTGAGGGGGGTTTAGAAACAGTAATAGAGCACGAATCCAAAAAAAAAAAATTGTCTGTTTGCCTGTTTGTTTGTACACGCTAATCTTCGAAACTACTGGACGGATTTGAATGATTTTTTTTTTGTTGTATAGGTATTATGTCTGGGCAACATATAGGCTATAATTTATCTTGGAAACTTGAACACCTGATGCAGAACCGCAACAGACCAGCTAAACTATAAGAGATACAAAAACGGTACCATAGCAAAAATTGTTCCACGTGATGAGCATTTTCTGCTGAGAGAATAAATTTGAAGATCTGCAACATCTGATGTGGAACTCCAAGTGCCCAGCTACACCATAACACATATAGGAATGACGTCTTAGCAAAAGTTGTTCGGTCTGATGGACATTTCCTCTTGACTTATAAAAACTGGCCAAGTGCGAGTCGGACTCGCACACGAAGGGTTCCGTACCACAAGGCAAAAACGCCGAATAAAACACGTTTATTGTATGGGAACCCCCCTTAAATATTTATTTTATTTTGTTTTTAGTATTTGTTGTTATAGCGGCAACAGAAATACATCATCTGTGAAAATTTCAATTGTCTAGCTACCGCGGTTCTTGAGATACAGCCTGGTGACAGACAGACGGACGGACGGACGGACGGACGGACAGCGACGTCTTAGTAATAGGGTTCCGTTTTTACCCTTTGGGTACGGAACCCTAAAAATCGAAGATCAGAAACATCTGATGTGGAAATCAAAACTATCACTAATTTCACCTCCACGCGGTGAAGGCGGTAACAGTTTAGGACTGATTTTCGATGACGATGGTATATCATTGAAAATTTGACTCTACTGGCCAAAACTCCCATTTTTTTTTTTAACGTGCTGCTTACTGCGGGAATATGGGCACGCGTTAGCACTCATCCGTGAACCCGCCGCGGCTGTCCGTCACCGGACCCTCGTCTGGGGAGTACTCCCCATCACCGGCGCACCAGAACACATAGCACGCCGTGACCACCCCAGGGACCAAACCAGCACATGGGCGCCAGACGATCCCGTGTCTGGGCACCCTTGGTAGGGGAGCAGTCACTTAGATTTTAATTGATCAGGTATCTTCTTCACAATAAAACTATAACATATTCCGCCATCGGAGGTATGGTTCAAAATTGTACTTTTTGTGAAGCTGTTAAATGGCAAAAAGAAACAAACGGTATCATGTGTTGCTCAGGTGGGAAAGTACATATTAAAATATTACAAAATCCTCCAGAAATATTAAGATCACTGCTAATCGGTGACCATCCACAGTCAAAACATTTCTTGGATAACATACGTTCGTACAATAATGCCTTTCAAATGACATCTTTTGGTGCAGAACAGATTTCAGCCGGTCGATTCTGTAAAAATCTCACCGTAAAAACATAGGTGAAGTGAGTTTGTTTTTGATAGGAATTGACACTATTGACAGCTCACTCCACGCTCACTTCACCGAAGTTTTCACGGTGAGATTTTTACAGAATAGCACCGCAGAAGGCCCATTTATGCCAACATTCAAAGTGCAAGGCCAAGTTTACCACCTTATTGGTTCATTATTGCCTGAAAATGACGTCTCGAATCGTCTCGCGCATCCCGTTGTTTTTCAGTCCCTGGGCTCTTAGAATTCGACATCAGACGTTTCAGATCTCCGATTTTGACGACCCCGTTGTCGCTGGCATAAGCAACAGGATCCGCGTACGAAGTCGCGGGCAGAAGCTAGTGCATAATAAAAGTTGTTGATAATGATGAGCACAATGACTCCTTAAGAGGATAATGGTGATTAAAATTACACCCTGTATAGGTACCTACTATTTCCTTTTTGATGTTCAAAGGTGGATAGATTATCATATAGCTGGATATGTACATCATTTCGGTGGATAAACTTATCACATCGGTGTACAGAAAGAAAGAAATCGGTGCCGGTTTGTCATTTCGGTGGAAACCAGAATTCAAACTGATTTTTCTCCTTAGTCTTAAATGATACGTTGATGATATTAAATTTGGGGATATTTGATATCTTAAAGATTACATAAAACCTGAAAAATATACAAAAACAATATAAATGAAAAAGTTCACCGATATGATGAAAAAAATGGCATTTGTTGAAATTCACCCTAATACACTATTGGCATGGCTTAGTAGGCGGTTCGGCCGCTGAATTTCGTCCGATCCGGTCGAAACAGGAAAACTAATTTTTTGTAACTAGCAAAAAACGTGCTTGTTCTCTAGAAAGTTTTGAGTACAACATAATAATATATTACTGCTGCTGCTCAAATATTCGATAGCCTCAAGAGGTAAAGGTAGAAATAGACGAGTGTGCTGCGGCGTGTCGTGACGCGTTAGTCATTCCGTGTCGTTGAAACCATCTACTACTATGACTTACGGCTATTTATTCAAAAAACTAGTGAAACATATTCATATAATTAGGACCTCAGTCTAATTTGACGACGCTTGAGTTAATTAGGATCTCCATTAGGCGAGCTAACAGTTCGTTCCGTACAAATAGCGCACTAACTTGCGGAACCCGCTGACTAACTACCGGGCTATACGAGTGCAGAGAGTGGCCCCGCGGAGTGTTTACCATCGGCGGCGGCGGCCAGGTGCGCGCGACCTCGCGGCTTAATAACATCGTCCATAACCGTTGACCTTGCGATAGCCGCCCGCCGCCCGCTCCCGGCGATGCTGCGCGGCAGCAGCTGGCGCGTGGCCAGCCCGCGTCCGCAGCGAACGCGAACGCACCGCCGCCGCGCCCAGCCGGCCGCACGCGACTCACGCGACCCACGGAGCCAGTCCGTCTCTCAGTTGGGTTCGCTAGATATCAATAAAATCTAAAGTATAAGAGCTATGCAATTGAAACTTTATAGGTTTAATAAGTCAACCACTGACATCATATCCCGAAAATTTTGTTTATCTGGTATAATCCAAACCCAAGTTATGAAGGTTCAAAAATACGACGAAGTGCTTCGAGAAAAGGTAGGTAGTGCCCTTGCGCTTCGCTTGGCTCGTCTTGGCGGGGGCACTCCCGTGCCCCCAGATTCTATGCATCGCTAAACTACGGTGCAGTGACATTGGGAAAAGCATAATTAGGGGTACCCATGTGTGTTACCGACGTTGCTTCATTCGTTTGGCTAATCCTAACCCAAGTTCACGATTTAATTAATTCGTCAGCAGACCGACGATGTGAGCCGAACGCGACACAAAGGCGAAGTGGGGCTACTTCACATGTAGCTCCTACTACAAAACTTAGAACATGTACTGTACAAGTTGACTGCAGAAGTCGACCTTATAATATGTTGTGCAGGCTGGCAGAAGAATTACTCTGGTTGCATTCGGACATTCCAGCGAATTTAAAATTAGCTTTCAAATTATTTCTGGTAGGTTTTTTGTTTTGAAAAAACAGTCACAGAATAGGCGCGTAGACGTGAACACGTTCGCTTTGAACCTTTGAACAAACGTAATAATAATAACGTTGTATCATTTAAACATACCACAGTACCTCAAATAGATAGAGTCCGGCCGAACTTCATTTTCGGCAATTAATTCAGCCTCGACGGAGTTCCGACAAATCAATGCTCACAAATTAATTTCTAAAGAGATAATCCATATCAGAATCAGAATTTTATTTGCTCTAAATGTAGTCATATAGAATAATATACAATTAATGGAATAGAATAGAATACTCTTTATTATGTACACCATATAATTTACAGACATAATTATAGAAACTGTACAAAGGGTGACACCACAATGGGCGGTCTTATCGCTAAAGCGATCTTTTAAAGACAACCTTAACCTTCCCCCCCCCCCTTACCTAATAAAATAAGGTATGTAAATAAATATGTTAATAAAACACATTACAATATTCACTGAACATAGCGTATTGTATTTAACAATAAGTAGTTCTTGCTATATAACTTCTTGCTTATTCGTAGCAACAGGCTACGCGACACTGCTACGAATGCTCGTAGCGATACCCGCTACGCCGCTACGCTGCCGCTTCGCAAGCCTCAACTAACAGTGTTGTTGCGTGCCAACTTGTGTCGCGCGTGACTGCGGTCCTGTGTGACGTCACGCCACATTATCTAACAATTCACCCGCGCCGGTGAGCTACACGTGTTTACTCGTACGACAAGATGCGGTCAGTTTGACAATTAAATTGAACACGGTGTACAGTCACGAGCATAAGTATGTATACACTTGGATTTATTCAAAGGCAATTTTCTCCTTTATTTTTTAATGAAATTTTATGTTATTACGAACATAGTATTTTCGAACCCATAGGTTTATGTAAAGTGTCGTATTTTAACGTTGCATTCGTCATTTCACGAAAAAATCGCAATTGAAAGTTGCCAAGTGTTGACATATTAGTGCTCGTGACTGTACTAGCCGCTCACTTGAGCAGCCGAGCCGTCTACCGCCCGCCGCCCGCACGCACCAGAACTTCACGTAAGTACTTACATGGGTCATGTCGGGCGCACACCTCTGGCCCTACACTCGGCGATCAGAGCGCTGCGCCGGCGCTGCTCGTCCCACTAAATGCGGTACAGACAGCGACTCCGCTCTAGGGACTGTTACATCAAGTAGATACTATTTGTTATTACTTTAATCGTGTTTTTGTATGTTGTGCTATGTACAGTGGGCTGCAAAAATACATAGACAGTTCAGAAATAAAATCGCGTGAAGCGAGAAATGACGCCATCTAGCGTAAAAACAGTTAATGACTAACAAAATTTAATTGTAACTAGATGGCGTTGCTTTGCTTTATATGACACAATATTTTTTATAGTTTCTTTTTGTCTCTTCAAATATTCAAACAATTTAAAATTAATAGTTTCTTTTAAAGAAAATTGTTTTTTAACTGTTAGCCTATTATGTTAAAATTGAATATCAATTTATTAGTAGACCGTAGGTATCTGTTTTTTTAAGTTTTAGTTTTCAAACTTGAGAGGGTAGGTTGAATATGGATTTATAAATAATTGGTAGGTAGTTTATATAATACGCAAATCGAAGAGTTATGAACTGATGACTAAGTTCATTTCGATTACCTCGTTCGAGTGCTTTTTGTTCAGTTTTCATTTTTAATCAGGTGAATTACTTAAATGATAAATGATAAATGATTTTATTTCTGTAAGTAGGTTTGTACAAACACTTTTACACGTCAATCATATTTTTTTTTAAACTAGATGAGGTCGGCGTTTCCTAACTGACTATTCTGAGAAGAAAGGCCGAAACAAACTCAGAAGTCACAGTCTCTTTTAAAGTCCAGACAAAATCTTGGTCAGATCGTGTGAAGACCATGTAGATTGGTGTCTGAAATGGTCTTTTGAGGAAAGAACCACACAGATTGAGCGGACCTGTCCAATCAGTGCACGCATTTGTCAAAAATCGTGCAGCTCAACTCAGAACTTGAGGAGCTCAACGATTCGACGAACAATACCAAAGACAGGACATTTGGGTAGGCCGCATAAACTACTCAAACTGCCAGATCATGATTAAAACTAAGAAGGAAAAAAGAAATGACCCACATAGTCCTCACATTCACAATAATTAATTAAAAAAAAAATAATAAAAATTACTTACAAAGTAAATATTCATGTCATTGTCTAAATAAAATTCATCAATGTCAATGTGTATATAAAAAATCCGGACATAATCTTTGAGGACCATGTAGATTAGTGTCTGAAATGGTCTTTTGAGGAAAGAACCACACAGATTGAGCGGACCTGTCCAGTCAGTGCACGCATTTGTCAGTAACCGTGCAGCTCAACTCAGAACTTAAGGAGCTCAACGATTCGACGAACAATACCAAAGACAGGACATTTGGGTAGGCCGCATAAACTACTCAAACTGCCAGATCATGATTAAAACGAAGAGAGAAAAAACAAAAAAATTACCCACATAGTCCTCACATTCACAATAATTAAAATCATATAATACTTTATACAGTAAATGTACATGTCATTATTTAAGTAAAGAGATACTTAAAAAAAAAAAAAAAGAAAATTATTAAAGTGTAAAATAGCAAAAATAAAAACAACAATCTAAACCTATTGGAGCAGCTCAATCCCAAGCCTTTTTGTCCTCAATATAGTCTTTTACAGTATAATAGGCTTTCTGACATAGTTTTCGCTTTATAAAAGATTTGAATTTATTAAGGCTTAGTTCTTGAATGTGGCTAGGAAGTTTATTATAAAAACGTATACATTGGCATCTAAACGAGCCACCTATTTTTTTGAGCCTTGTTGTAGGAACAACAAATTTGTGTTTGTTCCTAGTATTTATGTTATGGATATCACTGTATTTTTTAAACAGATTAATATTTTTATGTGCATACAAAAGATTATCATAAATGTACTGAGAAGGCACAGTCATTATATTAATCTCTTTAAATTTGTCTCTGAGGGAGTGTCTGGGACTTAATTTATAAATGGAACGAATTGCCCTTTTTTGTAAAATAAAAATTGTCTGAATATCGGCGGCATTTCCCCACAACAGAATACCGTACGACATCACACTATGAAAATAACTAAAGTATACTAAACGGGCTGTCTCTAAATCAGTTAAATCACGAATTTTCCTAACGGCGTATGCTGCAGAGCTAAGCTTTTTTGACAATTTATCTATATGGGGGCCCCATTGAAGCTTGGCATCCAACGTTATGCCTAGGAATACTGTGGTATCTTCAGGTTTCAACTCTTCATCCTTAATGAGAACACTAGTTTCTACTTGTCTAACGTGGGGTATGGTAAACTTAATACATTTAGTTTTTTTTCCGTTAAGAAGTAGGTTATTGACATTAAACCAGTTAACTACTTTTGCAAGGGCGTTATTTACATTGTCAGTAACCAGCTGCTGACGTTTGAGTTTAAATAAAAGTGAAGTGTCATCTGCAAACAACACTATATCATGTTCATCCCTTATGAGGTAAGGCAAGTCATTTATATAAATAATAAATAAAAATGGGCCGAGAATTGAGCCCTGGGGGACCCCCATTCTTACTACAGATCCGGGTGACCTTTTTCCGTTAACATCAACTCTCTGAATCCTATCACTCAAGTAAGAAGTAAGAAGATCCAGAGAGGCGTTCCGGATTCCGTAGTGGTGCAGTTTCCTGATTAATGTTTCATGAAGAACACAATCGAATGCCTTGGACAAATCGCAAAAGATGCCCAAAGCATCGCATTTGTCCTCCCATGCATTATAAATATGTCCTAAAAGTTCAACTCCTGCATCGGTAGTCGAACGACCCCTTGTAAATCCGAACTGTTTGTTATGTAGTAATTTATTATTATTAAAAAATCTTTGCAATTGATTTACCAAATCTTAAAATTTACCAAAATGAGTAATTAATAAAATAATTGCTCAAATAATTGATATGCATATATGCATAATCAAGGCTAAAACTTGTCAGAAATAGCCAGAGAGACCGGTGCAAACGAAAGTAGTTTTATTTTTACACTTTCATTTCATCATATTAGAAACTCCATTATTTGTTTGTTATTAAAGTACATAATAATCAGTATTGGGTAATATATATTTTTGTTTTATTGTTGCATAGAAAAACAGTTGTTCAATGGGTACTGCGATTTCAAGAAGAGGGTTCTTTGCAACACCATCAAAGAACTGGTAGACCACGACTTATTTATAAACACATTGCAGCATCAAACCATCATAAGGGAGTATGAAGAAAATGGATTTCTGCCGACGAACCACTATGCTCACACACACACACACACACACACAAGGATTGACATTGATAATTAAATACGACAAGCTTGTCATATTAAAGGATACGCCTGCAAATAGTAACAACATGAAAAGAAACCTGTCAAGTTCGCCAGAAATGGTCATAAACAGTTATGCTGAACAGAGACCCCAGGCAAATAAAAACAAAAAGAATAAAACTCTAGCTACCCACACAAAACAAAGATCTTCAAGTCTGTCCGAAAGTATAGTAAAACCGGGAATTTTAAATTTCCTGGTAAGTAAAAACAACAATAACAACACAGACATAAAAGACAACACCACGGTCGCATAGCAACAAGCACCCCAGCCCCTCCTAAAAATCTACAAAAACACAGAAAAAGCAGCTACAGCAATATACAAAACAAATCTTCCAATACGGCCGGTCACCGAGGAAGATCACGACCAAAACCCTCCAAAGAAAAATAAAACCACATTAACTGACCCTGTATCTGTCTCACCAACTAAGCTCTACATAATAACCTACAATGTAAGATCACTGTCATCGTACGAACGCTTACTTGAGCTGAGCGATGCAATAAAAGATATAAAATTTGACATAATAGGACTATCTGAAGTGAGACGTCAAGGCACAAAGATAGAGGAATATGACAATTTTATTCTATGCCACATAGGACTTACACCTGGAAAGTACGGTGTTGGGTTCCTTTTACATAAAAAGCACAAAAATAACATAGAAAACTTCATAGGTATCACAGATAGAGTAGCACTATTAAATTTAAAAGTACAAGGAAACGAATTTTCTCTCATACAAGTATACGCACCTACAGAAATAGCGAATGAAGAGGAAATTGACACTTTTTATGCAAATGTAAATGTGACTGTTCCTAGATTACCCTAGGCTGATAAAATTTTCGTTTTTCCTAATTATGTTACCTATTAGTGTTTAGGTCGGTTCCCCCTAATGGGGAAGAGCCGCACCCCGCCCCGTACGACTCTGTAGAGCTCGTCTCCAGACTGGGCACTCTTCCACCGACGCGATTGTAGTGAATTCCAAATATAAAGAAGTCCAATGCCTTGTCTCATCAATAGACCAAGGAAAGGATTGAAAGAAATGCTAAATAAGACTTAGGAATTCATGGTTATGAACATACATTGAATGTGGTTTTAGAAAGTTAGTAATAATAGAGTGATCCAAGGTATATTATTATTATTAAATTGTGAGTAACCCATACACTAGTGTAGCAGGTATTTGATCAGTCATTACTCACACAATGCCTCACATCTACACCTGGAGTACTCAGAGCAACACTTCCATATAGTGACGTAAGCGGCTTTTCAGCGGCATTGCGTCGGCATCATGCTCTTTTGGAGACATGGTCCCTAGCAGTTCTCTCGAACTGAGAAACGTGACGAAGCGGCTTTTCCTGCGGCAACCGAGCGACCGTCCTTGTCTGACTACGGAGCGGCTAGTTCCAGCGGCATTGCGTCGGCATCATGCTCATAAGGAGACATGGTCCCTATCAGTTCTTGGATATGAGATAGATATGGTCACCCAAACCCCTGGAAGTTCACCCTTTGCACAACAAGCATATCTGCAAGACACGTGTTCATGTCAGTATGACCGAATTATTGGTCTGAGATAAAGAATACAACATTCAAGAATTACTAGATAATAGAGTTGAGATTCAAAACTCACGATTCATTATTTAATAGAGTTTTGAATAATCTCTCCTAAAGCACTGTTATTGGCCAGAGGCGAAGAATACAATGTTCAGGAATTATAGTACTAGAATTTACTAGTTAATAGAGTATAGAATCACAAATTAAGAATTACTTATTAGTAGAGTCGTGGATCAACTCTTTTGAAGGTCTATAGACAGACCCAAAGCGCTAATAACTCTATCAGCCTAGGATAATTGTTATAATGAAGGACTCACCCAGTCACACCAGCAAACACATACACTCATCACTTTTACTAGATTAGTCTAATCTAATCTGGGCTTCAACCCAACTATATTAAACTTAAAACCTTATACTCGCTATCTCGCGACAGCCCACTCGGACATGGCCTCTCTTCCCTGAATCTCCTAACTTATCTCGCCTGGACTCGCAAGTCCGTCTCCTAAAGCGGGTCGACCCCGACTGCCCCTCCGTCCTCCTTATTATTTCTCACATCCTATACCACCATGCTCACAGCCCGAATTCCCATACTTTCGCAACATCTGTTTATCGCCCTTTTTTATACAATTGCTCAATTGTTTCAAGGGTCCGTTCTGGGTTTGGGTTGTTCTTAGAATTCGTACAACAAAACACTGCATCTTTAGTGATGTAAAATATTGGTTTCGACTGATGGCTGGCATATGTGCCCATAAAATAGAGAATTTATGTATAGCTCCAAGTGACGGCGCCAAGTGCCGGTTTTAAACTAAATATAATATTTTGTTATTAAATAGGTGTAAGTGACAGACAGTCACATAAACAAAGCTACATATAAACCAAGCACATAAAACTTTTATAATAATGGGCGACCTGAATGCAAAACTAGGCAAACCGAGGCCAGATGAATACCTAATTACAAAAACAAACGGATATGGAGAAAGAAACCAAAGAGGTCAGAGACTTGTAAATTTCGCGCTTGAAAATAAAATCGCCATCGTAGATACCTTTTTCAAAAAAAAGCCGAACCAGCGATGGACATGGCGCTCACCAAATGGAACATATAAAAATGAAATCGACTTTATCATGTCAAATCAACCAAAAATGGTTCAAAACATAGAAGTTTTAAATGCCAACTTTTCTTCAGACCACAGACCAGTAAGAGCGACAATATTATTAACAAAACGTAAAAAAAATAGGTCAAATTTCACCAACTGCCAACACTCTACATTAAAATCAAAATCAAAATATTTTATTTCACATAAGCCTACATGGGCACTTATGAAACGTCAGAAGCTAGGTGCACGGTTCCAATTGGTCGTTTCCTATGGAGAAGAACCGGCAAGAAACTCCACGGTTACTCTTTTTAAAAATAATTGGCTTTTACAATAATTTCAAATTACAGTAGGTATGGGAAGATAGCGTAGGCCTTAAGGAAAGAGGAGGAAATATCAAGATATAAAGAGAGTATCACATCTTTCCTACTAGACTTACAAAACTGCCCCACCACCTCTATACAAACCTATCATGATAAAATAATAAAAGCTATTTGCCAAAGCCTCCAGAGTGCTCGTTCAGAAAATAAAAACACAAATAAAAGTCACAACATACTATCAGAGCCAACCCTAACCCAAAAAGAATACAGGAACTACAAAGAACTACAAATAAAACTCGATCACAAAAAAATGAACTGTCGGCCCTGTATAAACTCATAAAACAAGACTATAAAAGGTATAGATATAATATCATCAAAAGGCACCTGGTACAGGCAGGCAGCTCAAAAAAAACATTTAAGGAGCTACAAACATGCAAAACATGGATCGATGGATTAAATCGGGCTAATAAAACACTCAATAGTCGAAATGATGTTATAGACGTTGCGACGGAATTTTACAAAACCCTATATAAAGCCAAAGAACAAAAACTAACAGGCCAGAGTAGCACGAGCGCCACAGACCCTCAAAACAAAGAAGCTGGAGCACAGTTCGAGGTAAAAGAAATAGTCGAAGCAATTAAACGTCTAAAGCCAGATAAAAGTCCAGGCTCAGACAACGTAACAAATGAAACTATAAAAACAGCCTACACTCAACTAGCCCCACATCTAACCCTTCTGTTCAACCGCATACTGGAAACTACCGAGACACCAACTCAATGGTCAGAGTCAAACATTATATTAATATATAAAAAAGGAGACCCACGCGATATAGGCAACTACAGGCCAATAAGTTTACTACCATGCTTGTACAAACTCTTCTCTTCATTAATTAATCAAAGGATAAGCACTACATTAGACGCGGAACAACCCATCGAACAAGCGGGTTTTAGAAAGGGCTACTCAACAATAGACCACGTTCACACCTTGGAACTATTAATTGAAAAATATCAAGAAAGAAGGAGAACTCTCTATATCGCTTTTATAGACTACAAAAAAGCTTTCGACACAGTGTCCCACTCAAGCATATGGGAAACGCTGAAAGAGCAGGGAGTAGAAAACACATACATACAAATAATTAAAAACATATATTTGAACAACAAAGGTAGAGTGAAACTGGAAAAAATTGGACCAAGTTTTCCCATTGACAGAGGGGTAAGACAAGGCGACCCCCTATATCCGCAACTTTTTATCGCCGTCCTAGAAGCTATTATGAGAAAACTGGACTGGAAAAATTATGGACTAAACATCGACGGAAAATACCTTAGTCACCTCCGATTTGCCGATGATTTGGTTCTGATGTCTGAAACAGCCACACAATTACAACTCATGATCCATTCACTGAACGAAGTCAGCAAAAAAGTCGGATTAGAAATGAACCTGTCAAAAACAATGCTAATGACGAACAGTACAGAATCAAGAATAGCAGTCGATAATGATGTTCTTACCTACACAGAAAACTACATCTACCTGGGTAAACAAATATGTTTTGACAGGAAAAACAATGAGCTGGAAGTAGAACGAAGAATACAACCATCTTGGAATAAATACTGGAGCTTAAAGGAAATATTTAAAAGTGATATGCCAGTAAGGATAAAAACTAGAGTTATGAACACTTGTCTCTTACCATGCCTAACCTATGCCTGCCAGACCTGGAGATACTCGAGCAAAGTCAAGAACAAAATCACCAGCTGCCAACGCGGCATGGAACGCAGTATGCTAAATGGGATCCTGCCGTTTTGCCGAAAAGATTTTGCCAAAATTTCACTACCCAAACAAATTTTCGCAACCTTTTATTATACCAATGCAATGTTTGGAATAATTTTAGTATGCACATTTTCATTTGGTCAAATTTTTACTTAGCAGAATATTATTAAGGATAATGTCGTTTAGGCATTTGGTCTTTAATCAAATGATTTATTACGGCAAACAATCTTTAGACAATAAACGACAAAAAATATAAAGGCATAAATAAGATTTTTTGAGATTTTTTTTTTTGGGAATTAAGTGTTTAAAAAATGCAATTTTATTTTAAAATAATCATTTATTTAATACAAAATATTTGTAACTTACTACATATTTTAATTTTTTGCAATGGACATTATCGAGAACTAATGAATTAGTTACGAGGTTAATTATTAAAAAAAAATGCTTAGGTTAGGTTTGGTGAAAACTGTGACCTCCTACGCACGAGCCGAGCGAGCGAAGCGAGCGGTGCCGCGGCAGCGGCCGGCAAGTGCCAGAAACGACTAAATTATATAGAAACAAAATATGGAAAAAAGAGATTATTTTTAACAGGCTATCGAGAACCGAATTAGACGAGGTTAATTATTTAAAAAAAATGCTTAGGTTAGGTTAGGTTAAAACTATGACCTCCTACGCACGAGCCGAGCGAGCGAAGCGAGCGGTGCCGCGGCAGCGGCCGGCAAGTGCCAGAAACGACTAAATTATATAGAAACAAAATATGGAAAAAAGAGATTATTTTTAACAGGCTATCGAGAACCGAATTAGTTAGACGAGGTTAATATTATTTAAAAAAAATGCTTAGGTTAGGTTAGGTTAAAACTATGACCTCCTACGCACGAGCCGAGCGAGCGAAGCGAGCGGTGCCGCGGCAGCGGCCGGCGAGTGCCAGAAACGACTAGATTATATAGAAAAAAAAAAATATGGAAAAAAGAGATTATTTTTAGCAGGCTATCGAGAACCGAATAAGTTAGACGAGGTTAATTATTTTAAAACAATGCTTAGGTTAGGTTAGGTTGAGACTGTGACCTCTCCTACGCACGAGCCGAGCGAGCGAAGCGAGCGGTGCCGCGGTAGCGGCCGGCGAGTGCCGGAAACGACTAGATTATATAGAAAAAAAAATGGAAAAAAAGTCTACCCGAAACTGAACTAGTTAGACGAGATTAATTATTTTAAAAAATACTACCAGAATATTTAATATTATTATTACCTGTTTAGAATTTGTCCCAAGTGGAAAAAACACCCTTGTAATGAAACGTCTACAAAATTAGATCTTATGCTTGAAATGGCTGCCTTAAAACTGCGAAAACTGACGATACTAAATATTTGGCAAATGTAATTTTGCGTAAAATAAGTTATTCCAACTGAAATATTAGACTAAATAAAAATTGGTAAAAGTACTAGTTGGTAAACAAGTTATTGTTTAAACGTTCACTTGCCAAACATTAGGTTTGGGTTACAATTATTTGTGAAGAGATTTTTTGCTAAGTAATAATTTGGCAAATGAAATTATGCGGAAAATTGTTTGGGAAGTGATAATTTGGCAAAATCTTTTCGGCAAAACAAGGGAGACCCATGCTAAATATTAACAAAAGACAAAAAATAAGGCACACGAAAATAAGAGACATCTCAAAAGCTACGGACGCTCTAATTCACGCTCAAAGACTAAAATGGAAATGGGCGGGGCATGTAGCAAGACTTCAAGATGCCAGATGGACTAAAAAAATCACCTCATGGAACGGCCCAAAAGGGAAACGATACAGAGGAAGACCCCATGCGAGATGGCAAGACGACATCACAAAGACAGCGGGCCCTAAGTGGCTACAAAATATAGCCAAAGACAGAGACCAGTGGGACTCTTTGGAGGAGGCCTTCACCCGAGGAGGGGTTCTTACATCTTAATATTATCAAAGATACAAATTAGAACATAAAATATACTAAGATGTTTATTTGAGCATCATCATGCAGTGTATCTGCATGTCAATGCTTAAAATAAACATTATAAATAAATATTTCAAGTAACAAAGAATACTAAGAATTATGAATTATATACAATATACATACTAGAAAAATAGATACTTAAGTAATACAAACATAGATATACAGAAAAGTTATAATATATTAGTTTTAAGCATAAGATAGGATTATATAATTAATAGTTAAAAGCACAGATTATAAGTAAAAAAAAAATAAAAAATAATAATAAATATATATATATACTGTAAAATAAAAGAGTGAATCATATAAATTATGTTTTATTTATTACAAAAATTCAGTATTGCGAAGTAAATTACAACAATGTTTTCTTTTATAATAATACATCCAATATTTATCAGTATAAATTTATACAATTATAAATCAGCAAAAATAAATATTACAACTCACCAATATCGGGTGATGGTAACTCCACGAACGTTGCACACAAACTGCCCCGCAATGATGGCGGCACGCTCTTTTATACAGTAAAGGTGGGGAATGGCGCCATGATTGCGGGCTTGCCAGTTTAAAATATTATAATATTACTCTGCAGCTAAATTACGATTTTAGGTCATTAATATACTGTAATTATTTAACAACAAATAATGTGATATAAGACAACATATTATGAGGTATAAAATGACACGTGCTTACAGTCGGCCATCCAAGCAAATTCTAAATACGTCCTCGTACCTAGCTGCAAATCGAACAAACAATAATAAAACGAAAGTCTCGCTCCTGTCGCGAATTCGCACGGTCGCTTTCGTTACCTGTGTACACTGCGTTGACTAAAGAATTCCAGCAAATGCCAAACTTTTCTATTACGCGTTTGCACTTCATCATATCTACGTCGTTCATAGTCATGGACACCCTTACGTGTGGAGCATGCGACGAGCCACTATCCGACGGAGCCCACTGCACAGTTTGCAATAGGGAGCTGCACTTTCATTGTGCGGGCATAACTGAAGCCGGTCACAGGAAACTGGGCGATAGAAAACTAACATGGCGCTGCAGCAAGTGCAAATTATCAAACTCCACCCAAGCCCCAGCGTCTCCGAGGCCTGAGACAGAATCCCTTATACTGAAGGAAATAAGATCTCTGGCGGACAAACTAGCCCCATTGGAATGCTTAAAAGATGAGATTGCTGAACTGCGCACTGAGTTAGCTGGTTTCAAGTCGTCCCTCTGTGACACTAACCGGGAGCTGAAGGAGTTTAATGGAAGAATTAAAGACATAGAAACTCGCCTTGTGCGCGTGGAGAAGGTACAGGAGCAAGTAGATCACATCCAGGCTCGGTTAGAAAAATTAGAAGCGGAGTCTAACGCTAAGGAGCAGTGGACTAGATTAAACAACATCGAAATTAAAGGCATCCCTCAAACCGACCACGAGAACCTGTTCGAGCTCATTGGAAAAATCGGCACAAAAGTTGATTACCCAGTCTCGAAAGCTCAGATTAACTTTATTACGAGAGTTCCGACACGAGAAAAAGACCATGCGAAGCCCATAATTGTGTCTTTCTTGAACCGCTACGTTAAGGAGGACTTTATTGCAGCTGCTAGACTGGCGTTTAAAGCTTCTCTTTTCACAGGACATATCAATCTGCCAGGAAATCAACATAATTACGTAAACGACCACCTAACAATGCAAAATAAAGCTTTATTGGCTAAAGTTAAAAAGGCAGCAGCTGAAGCTAATTTTCAATATACCTGGGTGAAGCACTCGAAAATTCATGTGAGGAAAACCGATACGTCGCCGCCAATGGTTTTGAAAACAGAAAAGGACCTCATAAAAATAAAATAAATAGTGTTCCTAACATCAATAAGTCAGTTTCGGTTCGCGCTAAATCAAATTGTGTGAAAAAGTTTGAGAACCATAACATTGGGAGTGCTACTAGTGTATTCCAAAAGTTAATGTGTCGCTCCGTGTTAAACTTAATATTCATTCGTAAATGGAATAATGATGTGGTCGTTTACAGGTTTGCCATTACAAATCTTATTGCATTCACCATAAGATACATTTTTAAGCGCCTTGCTTGTATACATAAGCCTATTCAGCAACTCAACGTTCCCATTGTTCCTTATCGCAACTCATTAGTCTTAGTCTATTCAAACTTGTGTGTCATAAGTCGCTGTGCACTGCTGTGTTTAAAACATTACTATACTTTTTTACTTACTACCTGCGTTCTATTATGTTATTATTGTTTTCTTCTGAATTTATTCGTCATATTTAGACTTATTAAAATAATCAGTTATATCGTAACATTTTATTAAATTCTTACGACGTTATTATACTTACGGAGACCTGGTTAACAGATAATATTAACGATAGTGAGTTTATTGATGACCGGTATCTTGTATGGCGGCGCGACCGCGATTATTGTAGAACAGCACAAACACGGGGTGGTGGGGTGTTAATAGCAGTGAGGAATGATTTGACCGTTATCGAAAGATACGGCTGGCGTACTACAGCGGAAGATTTATGGGTAACCATCACATTTAAGAGGTCCAGACCTACTGTAAGTTATAATATTCATATCTGCTCGCTGTATTTATGTAAAGAAAATACGGGCAACTCATACACAACCCAATTAAAAAAATTTCATCAAAATCTAAATAACTTGATAACCACTCACCCAATGGACATTTTTATTGTAATTGGTGATTTTAACTTCGGTAAGGATGTACTATGGCCCAGCCAGAGTGACAGTGCTGAACTGAACCCCACAGGTATGACTTCCCAACACATTATACATTTCTTTGATACTATAAACACTTGTAACTTGTCTCAATATAATAGTGTGCGTAACATCAATGGAAGATTATTAGATCTTGTTTTTTCAAATGGATTACTAAAAGTAAATGAATGTTATGACCCACTTGCCATTCCAGTAGATTCGCACCACACACCGTTAGTTATACACGCTGACTTTATTGAGATACACAAATGTTTTGAAAAACACAGCGCAAAGTACCTTTACTACCAAGCCGATTATCCTGCTATAATTACTGCACTAGATCGGGTAGATTGGAGCGAGTTTTTATCTGCTGAATCTCTTGACGAAGCTGTTTGCCTCTTTTATAATAAACTGTACGAACTCAGGGACTTACACATTCCGGTTAAAACAATTAAAAAAGCGGCTCATCCCCCCTGGTTCACTCGGGCATTGATTAAAGTTTTAAATGAAAAATATAAACATCATCACAAATATAAAATATACGGTAACATATCGGATTATCACTCCTTTGTTCTCTTGCGAAGCCGCGCCAAGCAGCTAGAGAAAGAATGTTTTTCTGCTTATATGGCAAAAATAGAAGCCTCAATCGTCACTAACCCTAAATTATTCTGGTCGTACGTGAAGGGTAGAAGGCGTAATAACACCTTGCCTAAAGTATTTCACTATATGGATAGGACCGCGGACACGGGTGAGAGTGTCACTGAACTTTTTGCATCCTACTTTCAGTCGACCTTTCAGGACGCTGCTTCAAGTGATGTAAATGTCAATCTTGATACTCATTCTACTACATCAGTCTGTCTGAGCTCTATTACAGTTTGTCCGGATCGAGTATTAAAACTACTTAAAAATCTGGATCCGTCGAAATCGGGTGGACCAGACATGATCCCTCCTATTTTCATAATAAACTGTGCAAAGAGCCTAGTGGCACCTATCTGTTTTTTGTTTGACCGGTCGTTGAAATGTGGTGTTGTACCTAATATATGGAAGTCTGCCTTTGTCACACCTATCTTCAAAAAAGGAGATAAATCCGACGTACAAAACTATCGATCTATATCTAAATTATGTCTTTTTTCAAAAGTTTTAGAGAGGCTAGTGTATACAGAAATCTACTCGGCTATGAAAAACCACTTCAGTGAGGAGCAGCATGGATTTCTCAGAAAACGGTCTACTACCACCAATTTAGTATTGTCCAACGATATCATAACAGATGGAATGGAGGGAGGTCATCAGATGGACGTAATTTACACCGACTACAGTAAATGTTTCGACAGAATAGATCATCGTGTGCTTCAACAGAAGTTATTGTCTGTGGGAATACACGGTGATTTGTTTCGATGGTTTTCGTCGTATATAGAAAATAGATCACAGGCAGTCGTGTTACGGGGATGTACGTCTCGATGGAATTCTATCCCTTCAGGAGTCCCTCAAGGTTCGATCTTTGGTCCATTATTATTTATTATATTTATTTCAGACATTAAAACCTGTTTTAAAAACACACACATCCTTTTATACGCGGACGATATGAAGATCCTTAAATTGGTGCGTACATTATCTGACGCGGAGCAACTCCAGTCCGATCTGGACAGGTTTGTGGTATACTGCAGGGATAATAACCTGCAGCTTAATGTGTCTAAATGTTTTCATGTGCCGTTTACACGGCAAAGACGTTTAATTGATTTTGTGTATAAATTAGATGGTCACTACATAAATAAACTGGATAGTGTTAGAGATCTTGGCGTGATACACGACCGTAAACTAATTTTTGACGAGCATATAGAATCCACCGTAAAGAAAGCCTCCAGAGCCATGGGATTCATAATACGAACTTGTTCTGACTTTCATTCTCTGAAACCAGTAAAGGTACTTTACTGTTCTTACGTGCGCAGTACCCTTGAGTATGCTTCCCAAGTATGGAACCCCCAGTATGAGACGTATAAATCTCGTATTGAACTAGTTCAGAGGAAATTCATGAGATATCTAGATTTCAAGGCGCAGCAGTTTTCAGACGACTACGCACACCGGTGTAAGCGTTATCACTTTTTACCATTAGAATTAAGACGTAATATTAATGATATTTGTTTTCTTGTCAACATTGCTAATGGATCAATCGATTGTCCTGATTTACTTAGTAAAATTTATCTTCGCACCAATCAAAATAACCTAAGATTACGACCATTATTACAAGTACCGTTTACAATGACAAATTATAGGCGTAACGGTTTTTTTATACGCAGTGTAATTTTATTCAACAACCTGCCATCACATTTAGAAATAGATTTATTTTGTACGAGTGCGTTAAGAATCAGGAAAATCTTGAGTAAGGAATATTTCAATGGGTGAATGTTTGTGGTTTGTCACGGCATTACTGCCTGTTTTCCGTACGTTTTTTTTCTATTATATTTTCTTTAATCTTCTTCTAATAACATTGTAATTTATATGTATAAGCTTGTAATTAGCAACTGTCAGTTGTTTACTATTTCGTTACCATTTACGTGTATTAGTCTGTAAGCGTTCTTAAAATTGTAAAAATAAAATAAATAAAACAATTCAGTACAATAACAATATGTATGTATGTAAATGTAACAATATTTAAACAAAAATTAGATAGACCCATTGGTCTAAATTAATATGCAAACTCCACTAGTTAATCAATAGATTTGGTCCTTATCAATAAATTTGACCCCATTGGTCCTTATAAGTTAATTTGACCCCATTGGTCTTTATCAATAAACTTGACCCCATTGGTCCTTATCAATAAATTTTGACCCAATTGGTCCTTATCAATATATTTGACCCCATTGGTCTTAAAGTATTGACCCCATTGGTCTAAAAGTATTGACCCCATTGGTCTAAAAGTATTGACCCCATTGGTCTGTATAATTACATAGCTATAATAAATAAAAATGAAATCAATTAGAGTTTCCGTAATCCGAATTCTCGCTTAAGACGTCATCATGTGGTCTATTGAAACAAATCCATGGCTTTAGCTTATCTACAGCAATTATATTAGAGTATTTTTTGTTGCCCTTTCTCGTAAGAGGCGTGTCCTCTACTTGGTAATGGTCATGGTCGAAAACATGAGTAATTTTGTAAGGGCCCTGATACTTTGGGATTAACTTTTTACTACCACCCGTAGAAGGAATTTGCCGCTCAACCCTTACTAAATCCCCAATATTATATTTAATAGACTTGCAACGAGATTTATCAAAAGTTGCTTTTTGAGTCTCTTGTGTAGATTCGATATGAGAAGAAATCTCAGTACGAATTTCTTGGAGACTTTTGTTTATCGACGTGATATCATCATCAATTGCAGAAATTACTCTACTATCACTTGAGCCCTGTGGCCTTATCCCAAAAAGAGCCTCTGCAGGTGTTACTTTGTTTTTGATTTTAATGTAGCCAGTGACACTCGCGCTACCAAGCCAAATCTAAAGACGTATAATTTATCTAAATCCGTTCATTCGTTTAGAAGTTACGAGGGAACAAAGAAACGGACATACATACATACAGGTCAAACACATAACCCTCCTTTTGGGCTTCGCCGCAGTCGGGTAAAAAGATGTAAGTTTTTTCTTACATAAATGATGTTTTCGTAGATATATTGGCAAGGCACCGCCATGATGTTAATTTCCTTAGACAGGGGAACTGTTTAAGGAAATTAACATCATGGCGGTGCCTTGCCAATATATCAAAATCAAAAGAAAATAAAAAGGCTCTTTTCTGCAGAATAAAAATACATAGAATCGATGTCTGCAGCCCGTCCCCAAAGTAAAATACCGTAAGACGTGACACTATGAAAGTAACTAAAATAGACTAGTCTCGCGGTATCCACATCAGTAAATTGACGGATTTTTCTGACAGCTTAAGCTGCTGAACTTAGCCGTCCTGCAAGAGATGTTAAATGAGGACCCCATTGTAGCCTTGAGTCGGGCGTGATCCCTAAGAAAACAGTTTTATCGACGAATTCTAGTTTCTTTTGATTCAATATTATCTCACAATCACTACCCTTGACATTTGGTAAAGAAAATCTTATGCACTTAGTTTTTTTCCATTTAATACAAAATTATTAGCAGTGAACCAACTTTGGACCTGCAGTAGGGCGTTATGTACGTCGTCAAAATTTGTAGCACGTCTATTTACCTTAAAAATTAAGGAAGTGTCATCAGCAAATAACACCATTTGTGGTTGATTTTTTAATAAATGGTAGATCATTAACATACACTAAAAACGAGGAAAGGACCCAATATTGAGCCTTGTGACACACCCATTTTTACTGCTAAACCACACCATTTATTTGAACTTGCTGTTGTCTATCATTTAAATAAGAACTAACTAAACTGAGCGCAAGTTTTCCAAATCCGTAATGCTCAAGTTTCAAAAGCAAGGTTTCGTGATCGACGCAATCAAATGCCTTAGAGAGGTCACAAAAGATTCCTATGGCGTCTTGGGCCTCTTCCCACGCGTTAAAAATGTGTTTTAATAAGGTTACACCAGTGTCGGTCATACAACGTCCTTTGGTGAAACCATATTGTTGATTGTGAAGGATTTTATTCGTGTTAAAATGATTGAGCATTTGATTAAGCATTATCTTTTCGAACACTTTACTGAAAACCGGCAACACGGATACGGGTCTATAATTATTGGTGTCTTAACTTTCCCCAGATTTGTAAAGTGGTATTACCTTACTGTATTTCATTAAATCAGGGGAAGACTCCTTGATCAACACACAAATTAAATACTAAGGCTAAGTAAGGTGCAATAGTCTCAATTATGGAGGCACAGACTTTAATGGATATTCCCCAAAGATCTTCGGTCAATTTGATCTTTATTTGCTTAAAAGCTTTTATTACTGAAGCGGGGTTAATATGTTATTTAAATTCAATCGGGCAGGCTGGAACGTTCGCTCTTAATAAATCAATTAATACGTCGGATGAGGAATTTAAGGCTCCGTAGTTTTTGATGGTATATTAGTAAAGAAATTTACAAATTCCTGAGCTACTTCTAAGTTAGAGCTTAACTTTATTAATTTTTATGGGTAATAGGGGAAATGTAAACAAAGGAGAACTGCTCCAGTATCATAGAACATTATGCAACCTTAGTTTAAGAAAAGTTGTATTGTTTACATTCCCTTATAGTAACAGTTTGCCACAGGAAGAAAATAGCTTAAGATTTGAATTGAATATGACAATGCATAACTTGACATTTAATAATAACATGTTCCATTTAGTTGATATTAACAATTATGTTAGTAATAATTTCTATTTGACAAAAGATAGATATAACATTGTTATGTACTATCTTTCTGACTATTATAAAAGACAGATAGCTGTGTCGCTATCTTATTTTTTTTCTATTACAGCCAAAAATTTGGCTAAACAACTTGCTTCTTTTGAGCAATGCAATGACATTATAAATAATTCTGCCAATAATTTGGTCACTATTAATGACATTGCTAATAATTTAAATTAGAAATTAAGACAATAGAGGCAACCTCTAGCTATAATGTACGCAAAAAAAGCTTGAAATCAGTCAATAGTATCAACCTAGTGCATCAAAATATTCAAGGATTTATGAACAAAGAATTAGAAGTAGAATTATTTATGAATTTTAATAGTATTGACATACTTTGTATAACAGAACATTGGCTGAAAAGCCACCAGTTCTTGTTCAATTTTAATAATCACCAGGTTGGTAGTTCGTTTAGCAGAACAAATGCTATACATGGTGGCTCATTAATTTTAGTAAGTAACCAGCTCAAATTTAAAGATCGTATAGATATTGTGAGCCTATCAGTTGAGCGTACGGTTGAAATTGCCTGTGTAGAATTGGAGCACTCTATTGTATTAAGTGTGTATAGACCCCCTTCAGGATTGTATGACTGCTTTGAAAAGGTAATGGATGAAGTGTTACACAGGATTTGTAACTCAAACAAATCCGTTATCATTTGCGGTGATTTTAATGTCAATTTATTAGAAAACTCAGGTTCTTGTAGTAAAATTTTAAGTCTGTTTCAGTCCTACAATCTTCTAAACCTGTTTTTGGAGCCCACAAGAATAACCCCTACTAGTGCCACATGCCTAGATAATATATATACAGATATTATACCAAGCCACAAAGAAATTATAACTTTACTAGATTCTGATCATTGCGGGCAAAGGATTACTATTCAAAATCAAAACAAAAAAGTGGCTAAAAAGGATATCACTGTTAACCCCAAAACTGCAAGTCGCTTGGAGGCTTTTAAAGTTAAACTCATTGATAAATTACCAGTTTTGTCAATTCATGCTGATCCTAATCATCTTTATGATAATTTTTTTAATGTATACTGTAAACAATTTGATTCCACCTTTATTCCCAAGACTATTTCGGTTAATAGTAATGCATCGTTCAGTGATTGGGCTACCATTGGTATTCATAAAAGTAGAACACGGCTTTATGAACTGTACAATGAAAGGACTTATATTAACACTGATGAATTTAATTTGTATGTTAGAAATTATTCAAAATTATTTAAAAAAGTTTGTTATATGGCCAAGTCACGTTATTTGGGTTCAAAGATTAAAAACAGCAGTAATGTAATTAAAACGACTTGGAATATTATTAATAGTGAAACGGGAAGATCTAGTAACCGAAATACTGACTACAGCCTGTCTATTAATGACAACATAATAAAATCAGACGCACAAGTCGCCGAGGCATTTGAAAATTTCTTTTCAGATATTCCCGTTTCAACTACTAAATCACTAAACTCATCACCTTCTGTTGCTGAGTCTTTGCTTAAAGAAAATGTTAATGGTTGCGATTCGGAATTTCATTTTGAATATATTACCTGTAGAGATATAATTAAAACCTTTCACACTTTAAATGTAAAAAAGACTGCAGATCTGTGGGGTAATTCTGTAGAAGTAGCCAAGTCTATTATTGACATTGTAGCGCCTACTCTAGCTATTATCTTTAATAGTTGTATTGACAATGGGGAGTTTCCTGACCTTATGAAAAATAGTAAAATAATACCTTTGTTTAAATCAGGTAGTACATCAGACCCCACAAATTATAGACCTATTTCTGTACTACCTACCTTTAGTAAAATTTTTGAGAAATTAATTTTAGACCAAATGCAAAGATTTTTTAATAAACATAAATTATTACATAGCAAACAGTTTGGTTTTACAAGGGGTCGTTCAACTACTGATGCCGGCGTTGAACTATTAGGACATATTTATAATGCATGGGAAGATAAATGCGATGCCTTGGGCATCTTTTGTGATTTGTCCAAGGCATTCGATTGCGTTCTTCACGAAACGTTAATCAGGAAACTCCGCCACTACGGGATCCGAAACACTGCTCTGGATCTTCTTATTTCATACTTGAGTAAAAGGATTCAGAGCGTTGACGTTAATGGAAAAAGATCACCCGGATCTATAGTAACAATGGGAGTCCCACAGGGCTCAATTCTTGGTCCTTTCTTGTTTCTCATTTATATTAATGACTTGCCGTACCTCATAAAGGATCATCATGATATAGTGTTGTTTGCAGATGACACTTCTCTTTTGTTTAAACTTAAACGTCAACAGT
Source organism: Oligia latruncula (assembly GCA_948474745.1). Lineage (NCBI taxonomy): Eukaryota > Metazoa > Arthropoda > Insecta > Lepidoptera > Noctuidae > Oligia > Oligia latruncula. Next base: position 181,473 of record OX419685.1, read on the forward strand.
TGGTTACTGACGATGTAAATAGCGCGATCTCGAAAGTAGTCCACTGGTTCAATGTTAATAATTTGCTTCTAAACGAGAAGAAAACCAAATGCATTAAGTTTACGCTACCCCACGTAAGGCAGGTGAAAACTAATGTGTTGATAAAGGGCGAGGAATTGAATCCTGAAGACAACACAGTATTCTTGGGCATAACTTTGGATGCTAAGCTTCAGTGGGGTCCACATATAGATAAATTGTCAAAAAAGCTAAGTTCTGCAGCATACGCTGTTAGAAAAATTCGAAATTTAACTGATATAGAGACTGCTCGTTTAGTGTACTTTAGCTATTTTCATAGTGTAATGTCGTACGGTATTCTATTGTGGGGAAATGCCGCCGATATTCAGACTATCTTTGTTTTGCAGAAGCGAGCTGTTCGATCAATTTATAAATTAAGTCCGAGACACTCTCTCAGAGACAAATTTAAAGAGATTAATGTAATGACTGTGCCTTCTCAGTACATTTATGAAAATCTTTTATATGCCCATAAAAATATAAAATTGTTTAAAAAATACAGTGATATCCATAATATAAATACTAGAAACAAACACAAATATGTTGTACCTACAACCAGGCTCAAGAAAATAGGTGGCTCGTTCAGATGCCAATGTATACGCTTTTACAATAAACTACCAAGCCACGTTCAAGATCTAAGCCTTAATAAATTCAAATCTTTCATTAAACGTAAGTTGTGCCAGAAAGCCTTTTATACCGTTAAAGATTATATTGAGGACAAAAAGGCTTGGGATTGAGCTGCTTCCAATTTCTGCATTTTGAATGATTTTTTTTCTTTTTTATATACACATTGACATTGATTAATATTATTATTATTATTATTTTTTTTTTTTTTTTTTTTTTTTTTTTTTTTTTTTTTTTTTTTTTTTTTTTAAACAATGACATTTGCTTACTTTGTAAAGTATTATATTATTTTTTCATTGTGAATGTGAAGACGATGTGGGTCATTTTACATATATATATTTTTTTATTATTCTCTCTGTTCTGTTTTTTTTTTTCATGGTCTGGCAGTTTGAGTAATTTATGTGGCCTACCCAAATGTCCTTTCTTTGGTATTGTTCGTTGAATCGTTGAGCTCCTTAAGTCTTGAGTTGAGCTGCATGATTTTTGACAAATGCGTGCACTGACTGGACAGGTCCTCTCAATCTGTGTGGTTCTTTCCTCAAAAGACCACCTCAGACATCGATCTACATGGTCTTCATATAACCTGACCAAGATTATGTCTGGACTTTAAAAGAGACTGTGACCTCTGAGTTTGTTTCGGCCTTTCTTCTCAGAGTAGTCAGATAGGAAACGCCGACTTCATCTAGTTTTAAAAAAAAACATGATTGACGTGTAAAAGTGTTTGTACAAACCTACTTACAAAAAATAAAATCATTTCATTTCATTTCAAATCATTTCATTTCATTTCATTTCATGGCACCACGTGAAGTCTCCAATGTGTAATCAGTGTTTCGTTTTTTATTTCTACTAGTTTCGTTATTTATAATTTTCCAAACTGTTTTTATCTTATTTTCAGCTGATTTGATTTTATTGCTAATGTACAGGGCTTTGGCTATTTTGCAAGTAAGTATTTCTAAAAATTTTGGAATATGTAGCAACATACTTGCTGAAAGTTTCAGTATTGATGTAAGGCTTAAGGCCATACAGCTCGAACAGTCTTTCCCTACTTATCCACCTCTAGTTGCCCAGTCACTAAATACAAAATTAGGGCAAATGTTTTTTGTTTTCTTTTCAAAAGTTGTATTAAATTGAGTGTGCACTACTGAAAAGAAATCCTCGTACAATTTATTTGCATCATCCCTATCATGGCCCAGATCATTTAACTTATTTTTTAGGGTACTATTGAATCTATTTAGTTTACCAGTCGTTTTGGTCTCAATTGTATTTGCACTTTTTGCAAAAGTGTTTGAAACTTAAAAGATACAGTTTGTCCACTATGATCAGACGGCAGATAATTTGCGATGGCTTTATTTATTTATTTATTTTATTTTAGGAAAGCTTACAGACTAATAACATTATAGTAACAAAAATATATAACTAAATTGCTAATGACAAGCCTCCACAGATAGATACAAAAAAATATATATATAGTACCCTAGTACAAAACAATCTAACAAATTAAACAAACAAACTACGATCAAGTTATTGAATTATTAATTTCAAAAGTTGGTTAATTTTATTTAATTGTTTATAATTTAAGCTAACTTGTAAAATAAACGGTTCAAGAGCAAGAAGGTGCCTCCTGTACAAAAAATGGCTTTGCCAATAATTTTCTAACTGTGCTTGCATTGGTGCAGAATAAATCAATACCGGGTTCACAAGAAACTTCGTTAAAACTGCGACTGGCTCTTGGAAAGTATACATTACGCCTATAATTAGTGTTCGCAAAAGGTACATGTAAGAGTGGTCGTTGTCGCAGTCCCATCTGATTAGTGCGCAACGTTAATTTTGAAACAAGTTCAGGACAGTCGATTGAACCATTTGCGATATTAAACAAGTAGCATACATCACTAATATGACGTCTACGGTCAAGTGGTAGAAAATGGTACCTCCTGCATCGGTGAGTGTAATCAACAGACACTTGCTTTGCCCTGTAATCAAGGTACTTAAGAAATTTTCTCTGGATGCCCTCAATACGAGACTTGTAGATCCCGTATTGAGGGTTCCAGACTTGTGATGCATACTCAAGGTGGCTGCGTACGAACGAACAATACAATACCTTGATCGGTTTTAGCGATCGGAAACATGCTGAGGTTCTCATTATAAACCCAAGTGCTTTTGACGCCCTATTTACTATACTATCAATATGCTGATCGAAGAGTAACTTCCTGTCTTGCATAATACCAAGATCCCTAATACTATTGACTTTGCCTATATTGATATTGTAAAGCTTATACGTGGAATCGATTATAGACTTCTGACGAGTAAAAGTCAAGTGGAAGCATTTTGAAACATTCAGTTCCAGCCTGTTACGTGTACAGTATTCTTCAAATCTATTTAAATCATTTTGTAACAAGTGTGTATCAGATATGTTTCGGATAATTTTATGAACCTTCATATCGTCAGCATAAAGTAAAATATAAGATGTTTCAAAACAGTGTTTCACGTCAGCAATAAATAAAGTAAATAAAAGGGATCCTAAAATCGAACCCTGGGGAACTCCAGAGGGGACAGAACTCCATCCAGACGTGTACCCCTGAAGTACCACAGCCTGCGTTCTGTTTTCAATATAAGAAGAGAACCAACGATACAAATCTCCGTGTATTCCGGCTTTTAATAGCTTCTCTAAAAGCAGTCTATGGTCAATACGGTCAAAGCATTTACTATAATCAGTATAAATAACGTCAACTTGTGCACGCTGTTCCATACCTTCGGATATAAATTCATGGGACAATATTAAATTAGATGTAGTGGAACGCTTCCTAATACAACCATGCTGTTCATCACCAAAGTTGCATTTCATAGCAGCGTATACATCAGTAAACACAATGCGTTCGAGAATTTTTGAGAACAGACATATCTTGGATATTGGTCGATAATTAGAGATATCCGACTTGTTACCTTTCTTGAAAACTGGGGTAACAAATGCCGATTTCCAAATTTTCGGAACTATGCCTTCTGAAAGTGACCGCTTGAATAAAATGCATAGTGGTACAACAAGGCTGTCGGCACAATTTACGATAAATAATGGAGGTATAAGATCAGGGCCGCCAGATTTGGAAAGATCTAAGGTCTTTAATAACTTTAAAACTTGTGAAAGAGATACACTAATCGAACCGATGCACGACACACCGTCTTCAATGCTAATGCCACCGGAAGTAGCGGGCACAGGATCAGGTTCCTGGAAAGTAGAATGGAAGTATGTTGCGAATAAATTGCTGATCTCTTCACCTGTACCCGCGGTCCTGTCCCCATAATGCATTACTTTAGGAAAAGTACCTGAGTTTCTTTTGCTCTTCACATATGTCCAAAAATATTTTGGGTTCTCAATGATCGAGGATTCGACTTTATCCATGTATGTTTCAAAACAAGTTTTCTCCAAGCTAACTGCTCTATTCCGTAAAAGAGAGAAAGAGTGATAATCGGACATATTACCGTACGTTTTGAATTTACGGTGATATTTATGTTTCTCTCTCAGTATTTTTACCAAAGCAGAATTATACCAAAGCAGGTAAGATGATTGTCTAACTGATTTAATTGGGATATACTTGTCTCTAAGCTCATACAATTTATTATAAAACAGTCCAACAGCACTATCCAACGAATCTACGAGTAATAACTCATTCCAATTGATTTCGTCCAGTTCAGACTTAATAGCTGTGTAGTCACCCCTAGAAAATACATACTTCCTAGTCGATTTATCATTCAATTTATGAATCTCAACAAAGTCGGCAGTAATCGTCAATGGTTTATGATGTAGGTCTACAGGCAGTGCTAAAGGATCGTGACATTCAGTAACATTGACTGAGTCATTAGAAAAAACTAAGTCCAATAATCTACCATTGTTGTTTCTCTCACCGTTATATTGGGACAGGTTAGATGTGAGAACTCCATCAAAAAACTCGCTTAAGTAAATTACATGAAACATTCTGCGGGATCAATTCATTATCTTCAGAATTTATCCAGTCTACATTATTTCCAAAATTAAAATCACCCATAATAATGAATTTATCTAATGGGTGGGTCAAGATTAAGTAATTAGCATTTACACTAAAATTATGCAATTGATTATAATACGAATTACCAAGGTTTTGTTTACAAAGATATAAGGCACAAATATGCAAATTATAATTTATCGCAGGCCTAGACCTTTTTAAAATAAGTGAGACCCAAATGTCTTCAGCAGAACTTCGCCAGTCATGTCGTTCTACAACAGTAAGCTCACTTTTTACCGCTATCAATACGCCACCGCCCCGCTTTTGAGAGGTTCGAGAGTAATCACGATCACGCCTCCACACTAAATAGCGACCATCAAACAGCTCACTACTAAAGATATCATCCACAAGCCATGTCTCCGTAAACACAATGACATCATACGCACTAAGAGATATTTTATGAAATATATCGTTCGTTTTCGTACGCAAACCACGCACATTTTGATAGTATATCTTAAGATTAGCCATCACTAATAAAAAAAACTACGACAGAATAAAATAAACAATTAAAAAGGGCAAGCAAAATTACGTTACGCACCAAAAAGTATAAGAAGTATTCAATTTCTCGATAAAGTCTTTTAAAGGAGGTAGAAGGCAACAACTTACAATAATGTATCAAGCACAGTAGAACACAGTGTTCATAAATAATTAACTTTGAAAAGCACAAACCAAATGAGCTATCAATAGAAATAAAAGGTGATGAACGGTAGCAAGATAAGGATTGCTGGTAACACAAAAGGGTAATAACAGACACAACACAATATTCGAAATCAGACCACAACATGAAAGCAATTAGGTCGCGATTACCTTGACACAATAATTTCGTATAAGTGATTTTTTTAAGAAACTTACTCAGGAACATCGTGTAATGACACAAAACAATTAGGAAAACGCAAGTAGCACACAACGACTTGCGGTTCTCAAACTTCTTGTAGGCACAACTAACAAAATATGTAAACACTGTTGGATTAAAGTTAATAGTTATTATTATATAATTTTTGAAAGGTCCTTTTCTGATTTCACTATCATTACTGGGGTTGTGTCCATTTTTCTCGCATGTATTTTTGCGTGTTTGACCCATACATATTGAAAATCCGTTTCGGACGCCAATTTTTTAGTTTTCGATAGCAGTATTTTATTCTTCATCGTCAGGTGGTCGTTTATATATATTCTCTGATTTCCTGCTAATCCAATTTGGCCAGTTGTTAGTGGCGAAGTCTTGAAAACATATCTGGCTGCAGCAACAAAATCATCTTTAACGTAACGATTGCAGAACGAGACAACTACTGGCTTTATATGATCCTTTTCACGCGTAGGCACTCTAGTAATAAAGTTGATCTGACTTTTGGTAATGGGATAATTAATTTTTTCACCAATGCTGGATATTATCTGGAACAGGTTCTCATTATTTGATGGAGACAGACCTTTCACCTCCACATTGTTCATCCGCGACCATTGATCCTTATTGTCAGACTCCTCCTCCAGTTTATCCAGACGCGCCTGAAGCTGATCCACCTGACCCTGAACTTTTTCCAGCTGAGTAACACGCTGCTCCATGCCACTTATCCTTGTATTAAACTTCTTGACAACATCATTGAATTGCTGGGTCAGAGAGGATTTCATGTCGGCGAATTCATTCCTTAGTGCCAGGATTTCGTCCTTTAGACCTTCCAATGGAGCCAACTTTGCAGCCAATGCTCGAAGCTCCAGTAGTACTGTGGATTCTGGCTCCGACCTCGGAGACATGGGAGAGCTAGGAGGATGAAGAGTGCCCGTCTGCTTGCATTTCATGCATCGCCATGTGAGCTTCCTGTCTCCTAGCTTACGGTGGCCAGCTTCAGTGATGCCTGCACATTGAAAATGCAACTCATTTCCGCATACTGAACAACGCACTCCATCAGTCAGCTGATCGTCGCAGATGCCACACTTCTTCAATCCATCCATTATTTTCCCTTGTTACAAACTTTTATTTTACAGACGTAGAATAACTTTGAGGAACTCTGGTTGGTTGCTAAATATCGACAGCGGGTTCAAGTAAACGCGACCGTAGACAACAGGGCCTATGGCAAGACTGAAATAATCACAATCGCAAAAGACATTATCGATACAAGTAGCAGAAGTTGGAGTTATTCTAGTCGGTTCTGTAAAAACATTATATAAATTGTACGATTTAAAAAGGCTTAATAATGTACTGCTATTTGAATTATTTTCCAAAATATTAATATTAAAATCCCCACAAATAATTGCGGCTTTGTTATTGGATGCAAGTTCATCTTAGGGTTCCTTGTCAGAACTACGGAACCCTAAAAATGAGCGTTCTTGGTTGTCAGTCTACGAGTATAATAGGATTTCTGGCATATTTTTCGTTTTATAAAATATTTGAATTTATTAAGGCTTAGTTCTTGAATGTGGCTAGGAATTTATAGAGATCATATCATATCAGAAGGCTTACAGTGAGTCCACTTTATCAAAAACACGTGCTTATGAGTGGTACAAAGCGTTCAAAGGCGGTCGAGATATGCTGGAAGATTTTAGAAGTCTTCAACTGAAGTTAACATGTTAACATGTTATTCTATTCTATTCTAACTAACAACTACATGTAACAAAAAAAATATCAACATCATCAACATAGACGAACCTAATTAAATATCAACATCATCAACATAGACGAACCTAATTAAATATCAACATCATCAACATAGACGAACCTAATTAAATATCAACATCATCAACATAGACGAACCTAATTAAATATCAACATCATCAACATAGACGAACCTAATTAAATATCAACATCATCAACATAGACGAACCTAATTAAAAACCTATTATTGAAGGATATCTATGATTGAAGCTAACTGAAACACTACGCCAAGCAAAATGATCAAAGTTAATTTGAGAGCACCGCGTGACCGCGTGGACTTACTCTACTAGTTAATTTGAGAGCACCGCGTGACCGCGTGGACTTACTCTACAAAGGGCTGATTTTTCTATCGCCAGATGTCGCCAGATAACTTTTATTCGAGGAACAAATTGACGTTTGATAGTTTTTGTATGAAATAACTGTCAAAATTTCAAAATTATTCCGAATAAAGTTATCAGATGATTGAAAAATCAGCCCTAAAAGAAAAAGAATGACGGAGACATCGGCACGTGAGTAGATGTGACATCGGTGTCAAAACATGAACAACAAACTAGGATGACGGAGACATCGGCACGTGAGTAGATGTGACATCGGTGTCAAAACATGAACAACAAACTAGGATGACGGAGACATCGGCACGTGAGTAGATGTGACATCGGTGTCAAAACATGAACAACAAACTAGGATGACGGAGACATCGGCACGTGAGTAGATGTGACATCGGTGTCAAAACATGAACAACAAACTAGGCCAATGCTAAACCTCCTTCTTTTTTTGAAATCGGATACAAATAATTGATCGTTTTAGTGCAATCAATTAAATTTACACACGTTCACCAACCAGTGTTCCAGGCGCACATTGATTTATTCCGGTTTGATCCCGTGAACCCCCCCCCCCTGCTAGTTATTCTTCTGTTTTAATCTCTTTGCTTTAGGCCGGTCGCATACGTCCGGTTTCCTGATTCGGTTTGATCCCGTGAACCCCCCCCCCTGCTAGTTATTCTTCTGTTTTAATCTCTTTGCTTTAGGCCGGTCGCATACGTCCGGTTTCCTGATTCGGTTTGATCCCGTGAACCCCCCCCCCTGCTAGTTATTCTTCTGTTTTAATCTCTTTGCTTTAGGCCGGTCGCATACGTCCGGTTTCCTGATTCGGTTTGATCCCGTGAACCCCCCCCCCCTGCTAGTTATTCTTCTGTTTTAATCTCTTTGCTTTAGGCCGGTCGCATACGTCCGGTTTCCTGATTCGGTTTGATCCCGTGAACCCCCCCCCCCCCCCCGCTAGTTATTGTTCTGTTTTAATCTCTTTGCTTTAGGCCGGTCGCATACGTCCGGTTTCCTGATCAGGAATTCAGATTCGGAGACCCTGATTGCACGGATTTCATAAAAAATCATCTCTAGGCGCATACGTTTATATTTTACGTTCGGAAACCCTGACGGCCTTAGTGTCGCGAAATGTTCATAGTTTGCAAGCTATTGTGTGCTCCGTTTAGATCGAAGCGTTGTCAGTAACCGGATGAATAAACGTGAACACTAAAGCGATTAGAGCTAGTTTAGTGCGAGCACAATGAAGAACAGCGCGCCTCACTCGCAGCGCTCGGAGCCGCCTGGTGCGCGACACGCAGCACAGCGCTGCAGCGGAGCAGGCAGCGGTGCAACCGTATTTGTGTAATGAAAGTTTCCAATTAAAAAGTTAATGCGGCCGTGCTCCTCAACTATTTTATTATTAACTTGAGCTAACTTAAATAACTTTGTGGCGAGTCGCGGTCGCACTCAATAAATAGCAGAGTGCACTCGATGCTAACTAGCTACTGGGACTGGCAGGCAGTGTGGGCGCTGTGGGCGCTGTGGGTACTGTGGGCAGTGGCGGCGTTACAGATGTATGTGGTGGATAAACAATAAATAGCAGAGTGCACTCGATGCTAACTAGCTACTGGGACTGGCAGGCAGTGTGGGCGCTGTGGGCGCTGTGGGTACTGTGGGCAGTGGCGGCGTTACAGATGTATGTGGTGGATAAACAATAAGACCACATACTCGTATATTGTCAATATTGTCCTTAAGTGAGGTCCCGAGCCACGTTTAGATATTGTTTGCCAAGGGAGCAAACAACCATTTTTAAGCTCGGTTTCCACCGCGAGCGGAACGGACCCATTAATAGATGATCAAACGAACTTCCTGAAGTGAAGTTCGATCATTATTATATTCGTCGCTTCATTCTTCAGATATAATGTATACTAAGTAGTCCCTTTAACCTACAGGCAACATCGCACGATTTCAGAGAGTAATTCGTTTATTTTTTTTTTTTTTTGCAACTACCTACAGTACGTTTCTTCCGTCTTGTCTGTTTGACGTTGTTCATTCTTTTTAGAGATTCGTCATGAACAAAACTTTCAGGGTTAAAATTACTGAAGTTTATGAAATGTGATTTAATAATGGGAGAGGAGGGTTCTTATATCTTCGAATGAAGCGACTCATATAATAATGATCGAACTTCACTTCAGGAAGTTCGTTTGATCATCTATTATATATTCGTCGCTTCATTCTTCAGATATAATGTATATAAGTAGATTTTCAGAGAAACAAGTTTTGTTCGGGTAATGCATCTTTTTATTACTGAAAATGAAACGTATTGTAAATCACAACTGAACTTAACTCTTAATTATTGTAAACATAACCAATAATTGCTTAATGTAATCAGTTAATTACTTAAAGGAAATACAACCGCGTTTGCGAAATCATCATCGCTTGGGACTGGTCGGTCATAAAATCGGGCAAAAGCTAAAGACGTGCTGGTCCATCCAGCTGTCTTTCTAATCTTGTCGACACTGAGTCCGGCTACGCGAGCGGCCGACGTGGCGGCATGTCGCGTGCTGTGTGCACTGAATGTACTCACATCCACGCCGCTTTCTGACATCACCTGCTTAATCCATCGACTAATGGATTGAGCTGTGGCGGCTTTGTGTGGTTTCTTATAAGTTAATAAGAGATTTCCTGCATTCGTTGTCCTCATATTTTTTGTTACAAAAATATAATCTTTGAGGACTGAAGCAGGGCATATATTGATATTGTCTCGAAAGAATGGTAGAAACAATACCGGCTGATCTCGTCCGGGAGCAGAGGTCTTAATAATATCTGTTATGGCTATCTTAACTCCACTTGGAATTATTGTTATATTGTCTAATTTAACAAGAGAAAAAGTTTGCACCCTATGGGCTGTGCAGAGTGCTAGTAAGATAACTAACTTTTTGGTGATTTTTTCGATACTTAAATCTAAATTAGGGTACCAATTGGACACGTGACTGAGCACCAGTTGTGGGTCCCAAGTAGACGTATACTTGGGCTTATTGGGCTTAAGTTTGTAAGCTCCTTTCAATAGTCGTTTTATACAATTATCGGAACCTATGTTAAAGTTTAGAATCAACGACAACGCGGACCGATGGCTATTAAGGGAGCCATATGAACAGCCCTTATTAAATTGCTCCGTTAAAAAAGAAAGAACAGATGTTTTTGTACCACTAAAAAAGTCAATGTTATGCAAGGAGCAATACTGCCACCAAAGTTTTAATGTGACATTATACTGTTTGATAGTATTGTCTGCTAGCGAAGCCATCATTAGATTTAATGAGTCGCGCGGGGTCCCGCGGCGGACGAATGCTGTCCGCAAAGCCTCGCGACACCCAGGGTAAGCTTGCTGTGCAGCGGATGGTACTCCCTGAAATGAGATTGAAGCAGAAATTTGCTAGGGTTCAGATAAAGTATACGGGAGTCAAGTAAACTTTGTAGAAGTGGGTACCATGGCTGCGAAGGCCAATGGGGAAAAACTAAAATTCCCTTGGCATCATCTTCAATAACCTTGCGTAAACATTTTAAAATTAAGGAAAAAGGCGGAAAAGCGTAAAAGTATTTGGATTGCCAGTTCAGAGTAAAAGCGTCTACGGCGTATGCATCTGGTTCTTGTTTCCAAGAAACAAACAAGTCACATTTGGCATTGTCGCGAGAAGCAAAGAGGTCAATATCAGGACAACCGAAGTGTTTTTTAATAATTTTGTAAGCGTGATCTGATAACTCCCACTCTGTATCAGGATTAATCTTTCTGGATTCTTCGTCAGCATAATTATCTTTCGTGTTCACGTAAGATGCAAACAACCAAATATTTCGCTCCTCGCACCATTGCCAGATGTGTCTTGTCAGATCGTTTAGATGCGGGAACTGAATTCCACCTAGGCGATTAATGTAACTTATTGCTGTAGTATTATCTACCCTCAACAATATTGTACAATTATAGTCATTACTGGCAAAACTTTTTAATCCTAGGAATACAGCCAGAAGTTCTAGGTAATTTATATGGTGTCTCGCTTCTATTGTTTTCCATTTACCGTGGGCTTTAGCGCCACTGCAGACGGCACCCCAACCCGTTCTAGAAGCGTCTGAATATATTTCTTTTTTATAACTTTGATTTCTAATAGGACACATGGCTGTGAAAATATGATTACGCCACCATTGAAGGTCTTCTAGAACCGTGTTAGGGATATTAATCTTATGTTCGTAATTATTATTATGTTGTTGTAATGCTAGGAATTTTTGACGTTCCAACAATTTAGTATAGAGAAACCCATATCGAACTGCTGGACAGGCTGCGACTAAAACACCTATTAATTGCGCAAACTCTCGAATTGTACATTTTGGCAACCTCGAGAACTTTTTAACTAACTGATTAACGCTATTGCGTTTATCAATAGGTAACGTTAAGGTCATATCATGTGTATTATACATGAATCCGAGAAATTTACATATTTTAGATGGTTTTAATGAACTTTTATCATAGTTAACTACGAAACCTAAACATTCTAGGAGTTTTAGGGTTTCACGCACATTAGTGACACATTCCTCGTAATTATTACCTATACATAATATATCATCTAAATATATTACTGATTTGTGTCCCTGTTTTCTAAGGTGGGCTATGACCTCCTTCATGATTTTTGTGAACACTCTTGGTGCCACTGATAGGCCGTACGGCAAAGCAGTGAACTCGTAATACATACATTCTTAGAAATAGGGGCCTGAAAATTAAATCGTAAGTATCTTCGATCGGATTCGGATATGGGAACTAATAAGTAGGCCTCTTTGAGGTCAATTGTTGCTAAATATCCGTCTTGAGGGATTAATTTAGCTGCCGTCCTATAATCCTCCATTTTAAAATGTGTATTTGTAATAAACTTGTTTAATGATTTTAAATTTAGAATAAATCGCTTATTTCCATTAGGTTTAGGTGCCAAGAATATTTTTGATATGTACTGGTCATGAGTTGGGATACATCGTGATATAGCCCCTAGTTCTAATAATTTTTTAATTTCTACATGCACATCTCGAGCCTCATCCGAAGTAAAGTTACAAACAGGTACGATAGGCTGAGTCACAGTAGTACAAAAGGGGATTGTGAAACCATGTTCTAACCATGATAAGACAACTGCGTTACTAGTTATGTGAGACCAACAACTGAGGAAGAATCGTATTCTGCCTGCATGTACCTTGCTTATTTCTGTTGTGGCGCACGGGTATTCGATGCGTAGGAGCTCTTCGCTTGCGCTTGAGACTGCGATTGATATGACCGACGTGGCGTCACTGGTGGTCTCCTCTGACCTCCCCGCCCCCCCCCTGTTCGGCGGTTACCGAGGAGGTCCTGACCAGTTTCCCTGGGTGATAGGATGAGTGGCCGGTGGTTGAGGAATAATATTTTTCTGGTTTGCCATTGTTTTTCTTATTTGAGTACCTTGTTTTTCAATAGCCTTACTGGCTTTTATTTTTTCGGACAGCGAGTTACCATATAGGGTATCATCACGTTCTGAGTCTTGAATGACGTGAAGAAAGTTCTTTTCCAGACTCGGGGTAATTAATTTTATTCTGTCTTTAGTCAAACAATAGTGCAAATCAGTTAACAAACGGCAACTATCGCTTAAATGTTTCAAGGCCAGGACTTTGTTATTTGTTTTGAGCAAAGTATCCATTGCTTTGTTTATTGCTGCGGTACCATTACCTAGCTGTTGTTGAAACCAGACCAATTTTTTGTCTCGACCCCTGACTATATCTGATACGGCGGCTGAAATCTCCGCGTTCAGCTTCGGAGCTTGCAATAATTTGCAATTGGCTGGTATAAGATGCTCCTTCATGAGCCTATCTTTATCCTCTTTGGCTAACCCTTTCTTCAAAAGGGGAGTCCATAAACTGGCTAAGCTCTCATGGACATCTTCCCCAAAGTCTGGCGTACAAGACGTAGAAGACCCCAGCGCAGACAATAACTCCGGATCCAAAACTTCTGGGGTTGTCTCAGCTGGCGGGGCAGCCGGATCCTCCACGAGGTCTGGTATATTCTGCAGGGCAGGGTTTGGCCCCGGTTGGCCTTCTTCGCATGAATGGGTTGGCGAACCATCTTGTATTTCGCAGGGCTCGGCGTCGTTCGTATCTATAAAACATTGCTTAATATAGCGAACGAGTAAGGAGGTAGGTATGTATAACGTGTTGTGCGTTAGTATTGTCTCGCGGACAATAATTCGTAGTTAATGTGCATATCTATTCAAGATTACACATATTTTCTACTAGTTTGTCATGCGAACATGACTCACAATTAGCTCGCAGCTAATTATGTTATCGCAATTGACTCGCAGTCAATCCCGATTTTAACTTAAGTTAAATTGATGTAAACACTTGTTTCACTTAGTAATACAATTATTCAACTAACCTGGAATGTTTTCGTCCTCCGATGAATCGAACGGTCGTCGTATCCGACGCCGATATAGCTCCTCTTTTTTTTCTAATTTTCTAATCTTGTGCTTGTATCTTTCCAATTTCTCCTGTGCACTACGTTTCGGCATTTTTTAGTAGGCGTGTGCGCTCGTTGCCTCGCACGAAAAAGGAATGAACAACGTCAAACAGACAAGACGGAAGAAACGTACTGTAGGTAGTTGCAAAAAAAAAAAAAAAAAATAAACGTATTACTCTCTGAAATCGTGCGATGTTGCCTGTAGGTTAAAGGGACTACTTAGTATACATTATATCTGAAGAATGAAGCGACGAATATATAATGACTTCGTTAAACTCGCAAACGCAAACTGCATACTTGTATTTCCGCCAACGATGAAAATACAAGCATGCAGTTAACTGTTAACAGTTAACAGTCAACTGCATATTAGTATTTCCAACAACGGTTGCCACCACCACCACCACCAGCGCTTGCGAGTTTAACGAAGTCATTAATGGGTCCGTTCCGCTCGCGGTGGAAACCGGGCTTGAAAGCGAGAGTGTTTCTTTGAGCGCAGCGAGGGACTCAAAGTACCTACGTCACTCGAGCTTAAAATAGTGTTGCTCCCGGTCCCGAGGTTAACACTCTACTTTTTATCAGCCTCTATGAATAAATCAGTAAGTGTAACGTATGAATAAAAACCCGTATAGTAGGTTTATTTACATACAATTACTTCAGGAAGACATACTCATCTACATCTACATCTACACTAATATTATAAAGAGGAAAGATTTGTATTTTTGTGTGTATGTTTGTAATGAATACACTCAAAAACTACTGAGCCAATTTAAAAAATTCTTTCACCATTAGAAAGCTACATTCACCCTGAGTAACATAGGCTATATTTATTGCTAGAAAAGATTAGGGATCCTTACTAAAACTTTAGTAACGTAACCCAAGGTATAAAAAAAATGCCATAAAACATCTTTCGTCGCATGCGCTGCGGAAACTATTGATGATAGAACAAAAGTATGTTCTACAATATTAAAGAACATATAAATAACTACAAAAAACTTCGCGATACTATATGTCCAACTATTATCGTTATGTCACAATAACCACTTTTTACATTTTAAAAGTTTATAGAAATACCGACCAAAATTAGACTATGCTAACATAGTCTAATTTTGGTCGGTGATAAGGATTTAAACAGAAGTATGACTAATCATACTTCTGTTTAAATCCTTATCCAAATAAATCATATTGTTTTCAAGACTGTCTCAATTCATGTATATTAATTTTTGAATTGATCAAATTGGCTATTCCATTCAATAGATATTACTTTTTCAATAGTAAGTATTTATCAAAAGTTTTAAGTACCTATTCTTATTTTAGCTGATTTAAAAAAAAGTCAACAATATGTAATCCGGTTAAATTTTATATGGGTGTATACTATACCTGAAATAAAATGATGTGATTTGATTTGATATGCCTAGGAAAAAAGGTCTTAACTATCTAAAAGTTGCTCCCAAGCGACATTAGCAAAAATACGACGTATTGGAGAATCATCTTCTCAAAATTCAGATCGTCTCGCGATCGTCGAGCGTATGCGTCGTAATCGCGGCCCACAGAATCTAGCGCCGAACTATCACAACGCCTTGCTGAAAATAGTGAACGAATCTCACGAACACGTACAAGGGAATATAGCGCCGAACGTTCGCAACGATTGTTCAAAATACTGACAGAATGACACAAGCACGCGCGAGGGAATCTAGCACCGAACGTTCGCTTCGTCTTTCAGCACAAAATGCCCGATCATCACAACTACACGAACGACAATCGAGTGCTGAACGCTCGCAGCGACTTGCAGAAAATAGAGCTAGAAACTCGCAAGCACAGGCAAACGAATCTAGCGCAGAATGTTCGCTTTGCCTTGCAGAACAAAATGCCAGATCATTCCAACTATACGAACGACATTCGAGTGCCGAACGCTCGCAGCGCCTCGCTGTTAATAGAGTTAGGAACTCGCGAACGCGTGCCCGGGAAACCTAGCGCCGAAAACTCTCGCAGCGACTTATTGCACAGAGAGAAAGACAACAGTCGGTCGTTAACAACTAGGACGCGTAATAGAATTTTAGCTCATAGTAAATAGATCGGCATTCAGTTACGATCCACATATTGATTATGCTCATCAGAACAGGATCAAAAAATATAAATAAAAGGTAAAAATATTTAAAAAATCATGTCCACCCGTGCGAAGCCGGGACGGGCCGCTAGTTTTTTATAAAAATAAGTAAAATCCATATTTGAGAAAACCATTACAAACGAAGGCAGAATGCTTTCGCGTGTTTTTTTTTATTTTTTCACGAACTTTTCCTTAAATTTGGCTCGAGCGTTTTACTTTTACATACAGCCTGTTACTTGTTTACAATGTTCGTGATTGATCTCTTTGGTGATTGGAACTTTTACTACTTAACAATATCCACATTCCAAATTCAAACTACTTTTAGTCCCTAGAGATTAAAGAACTATTTTAGTCCCTGTTTACGAATAATACACTAGCTCTTTTTGAATAGATGTGATAAAAATTATATTAATAGTGTGTGAAAATCAAGTATCCTCGCCGCGCTCTCATCCGGTTCACCGGATGCGAACAGGTAGCCAAATAGTAGGTAATCCCCAGGTGTACTAGCGCAGCGCAGTATCTAGTAACTTCATCGCAGAAGTCGACGCGCAGCGGTCAGTGCGAGCCGGCTGTCAAGTAAACATGGACGTGATATGTCTGTTGTTACAGTCGCTGCGAGATTGTTCGTGCTTAAATGTGTAGCTAGCAAATGTAACAATGCATGCTTCGCTGGAGCGCGTGGGACGCGCGATACGCGGCTCAGCCGGGACACAATGCGGAGAGCGCCAACGACAATCTATCTATCTATCTATATAAATAAAAAGAAAAGTCCTGACTGACTGACTAACTGACTGACTGATTGACTGACTCATCAACGCCCCGCCCAAACCCTTGGACCTAGAGAGCTGAAATTTTGCACAGAGGTTCCGTATAAAATGTAGAGAAGGAATAAGAAAGGATTTTTTGAAATTCAACCCCTAAGGGAGTTAAATAGGGGATGAAAGTTTGTATGAACAATCTTATTCCTTGAGTTAATAAAGTTGAAACTTGGCAGGAATACTTTATGTAAATTCAGAAGTTTAGCATTTTTGTTTTTCTAAACTACCCCTTGAAGGGGGATTGGGGATGTCAAAATTTGTATGGAAGAATTTTAACGCACGGTCCGATTACCTCGGAACGCTGTATTTATACTTAAGACCAAAAGTAAATAATAACGTGTATCAGGGTTTTTCGAAAATCTACCCCTGACGGGGTGAAAGGTGGTAGTTAATTATACATGGGAAGATTTTACTGTGTGGCTTGATTAACTCAAAAATTCGTATAAATAATCTTTGAGTCAAGTAATGAACATACCCCAAACGATTCGAAATTCCACCCCTGTGGGAGTGAAAAGCGAGAATACAATGTATATGAAAAATATTATTCATTTGGTTAATAAACTTGAAACTTGGCAAGAATACTGATCTAGGTAAATTATGAAGCTTGGCAAATACAATAGGTAAGCGGCGTGTGTGAGGCTGCGAGCTGCGCCCCGAGGGTGCCGCGGGTGCCGCGGGGCTGGCGGCACTGCGCGGCTGACAGATACATTGCCATGAGTGGTAGGCTCCATCCCGCTGCGCCGTATCGCACAGAAATATGGCCGCAGTTTTTCAATCCTTATTTAAGTGTGCGAATATCGAGCGTACCCCCTCTCCTGAGACCTTACCCCCACTCGCCCTCAGCACCCTCACACAATATGTTCCCGTATATTTTCTTATCTACATGTAATTTGAAATGAACTGTTATGAACGCACCGTTTAGTTTGCGTGAAAACTTTGTGATCTTTGAGAGAGGCGCTCGTGTGGGTCGTGTGGGTCGTGTGGGTCGAGTGAGTCGTGCTGCAGCGTGCGGTAACTCGCTACAACTCAGTAATGCTCTAAGTGGTCAATCAGACTGCACTAGCGGGTGCGGGGGCGGGCGCGGGCGCTCGGGTCTTGGCGTCTGCGTATTCACAGTGCCGAACGAGCTACGAGTTTGACGACGCTTCGGCGGGTGAATCAAAATGGTTTAGAACCACAAGGGTAGTCACCTAACAGACGCTATATCACTGTGAACGGGGTCTCCCCTGTTTTACCAAAAAGAAATTGCCAAATTATCACTTCCCAAACAATTTTCCGCATAATTTCATTTGCCAAATTATTACTTAGCAAAAAATCTCTTCACAAATAATTGTAACCCAAACCTAATGTGTGGCAAGTGAACGTTTAAACAATAACTTGTTTACCAACTAGTACTTTTACCAATTTTTATTTAGTCAAATATTTCAGTTGGAATAACTCATTTTACGCAAAATTACATTTGCCAAATATTTAGTATCGTCAGTTTTCGCAGTTTTAAGGCAGCCATTTCAAGCATAAGATCTAACTTTGAAGACGTTTTATTACAAGGGTGTTTTTTCCACTTGGGACAAATTCTAAACAGGTAATAATAATATTAAGTATTCTGGTAGTATTTTTTTAAATAATTAATCTCGTCTAACTAGTTCAGTTTCGGTTAGACTGTTTTTTTTGTCGTTCCTGGCACTCGCCGGCCGCTGCCGCGGCACCGCTCGCTTCGCTCGCTCGGCTCGTGCGTAGGCGGTCACGGTTTTAACCTAACCTAACCTAAGCATTTTTTTTTTAAATTAACCTTTTAACTAATTCGGTTCTCGATAATGTCCACTGCAAAAAAAAAAAATTGTATGTTACAAATATTTTGTAATAAATAAATGGTTATTTTAAAATAAAATTGCATTTTTTAATTATTTAATTCCCAAAAAATCTTATTTTTGCGTTTATATTTTTTGTCATAACAAATCATTTGACCAAACGTTTATTGTCTAAAGATTGTTTGCCGTTATAAATCATTTGATTAAAGACCAAATGCCTATACGACATTATCCATAGTAATATTCTGCCAAGTAAAAATTTGACCAAATGAAAATGTGCGTACTAAAATCATTCCAAACATTGCATTGGTATAAGAAAAGGTTGCCAAAATTTGTTTGGGTAGGTAGTGAAATTCTGGCAAAATCTTTTTGGGCAAAACGGCAGGATCCCCTGTGAACGATACGGGCGGACTGAGTCATTAGAAACTCCCGCGCCACCCGCGCCCGCGCCCGCCTCATGAAGACGCGCGGCTCGCGGTATATAAATATTAGTCTATGGCTCGCGGGAGCACTGTGAACGCAAATGGCGTCTGCATACATTTGAATTACACGCGCCCGCGCCCGCCTCCACTCTGAAAGAGTACTTAGCGTGGGCCGAAGGGCCGCGCGGCCGTGCGCTCGGGCTTCTCCCCAACTTATGAAGTTTTAACATGAGCGGCACACAACTTGTTTCTCGCCACTCACGCGTCTCTAGTCTCCGGGAGGGGAGCACGGTAATATAATGTCCGTGTTTGTACTGAGGGATCGCTTATCGATGCGTCATCGTGGCGGATGCTGCCGGCTCCCGAGCGGCCGCATTAGAGGGGTTCGCATGTTAAAGGTTATCTTTATGATGTCAGTGTTTCGGATTAAACCAGTTTGATTTTATATTCGAGCTTTGTGTTTAAGTATAAAGTCTAAGTATAAAATTTTATTCAAGTACTAGCTGACCCGGCAAACGTTGTTTTGCCATATAAATTATTTTTAGCTGCCCGGCGCTACTTCGTTCGCGTGGTGTCCTACCCCTACCCTACCCTACTCCTACTCTACTCCTACACTACTCCTACCCTACTCCTACCCTACTCCTACACGACTCCTACCCTGCTCCTATACTACTCCTACCCTACTCCTACCCTACTTCTACCCTACTTCTACCCTACTCCTAACCTACTCCTACCCTACTCCTACACTACTCCTACCCAACTCCTACCCTACTCCTACCCTAGTCCTAACCTACTCCCACACTACTCCTACCCTACTCCCATAAGTAAATAATAAAAATATTAAATACTGTGTCCGTCTAAAACCGGATAAAAAGTATCTATCCTATGTCCGTCTCCTGGTTCTAAGCTACCTCCCCACCACTTCTTGAGTTTTTTCTTTTATATTTATAGATTACTAGCGGCCCGTCCCGGCTTCGCACGGGTGGACATGATTTTATATTTATAGATTACTAGCGGCCCGTCCCGGCTTCGCACGGGTGGACATGATTTTATATTTATAGATTACTAGCGGCCCGTCCCGGCTTCGCACGGGTGGACATGATTTTTTAAATATTTTTACCTTTTATTTATATTTTTTGATCCTGATCTCTTTCTTTTTGTGATTCATTAACCCCCGACGCAAAAACGACGGGGTGTTATAAGTTTGACGTGTCTGTGTGTGTGTGTGTGTCTGTCTGTGGCATCGTAGCTCCCGAACGGATGAACCGATTTTGATTTAGTTTTTTTTTGTTTGAAAGGTGTATTAGTCGGGAGTGTTCTTAGCTATGTTTGATGAAAATCGGTAAAAGATGGCCGCCGCTACAAAATGGCGGATAACATATTTTTTCACAATTCCCTTAATATGGGTATCAAATGAAAGGGCTTCAATAGTAGAATACTATACACTATAAAAAAAATTAAATCCAAGATGGCCGCCACAACAAAGTGGCGAATTACATTTTTTTTTCTCAACTCCCTCAATATGGGTATCAAATGAAAGGGCTTGACTAGTAGAATACTATACACTATTAAAAATTTCAAATCCAAGATGGCCGCCACCACAAAATGGCGAATTACATTTTTTTTTTCACAACTCCTTCAATATAGGTATCAAATGCAAGGGCTTGACAAGTAGAATAATTTACACTATATTGAAAGGGAATGAGGAATATTAACTACCTAACGAAATGAAAACTAAAAACTTGAAAAATATAATAAAACAAAAAAATCTGTTTAGTCTTAAAAATTATTCTTCAACTATAAATTAATCAATATTTTTTGACGGATAAAAAATCTGATTATACACCAAATTACCAGAATCTTAAAACGGAAGAAAATAAAAGAAATGAAATACAAAAATTAAGGAGTCCCTACAAAAAGCATGAAATAAAAAATTAAATTAAATATTTAAAAAACCCCCGACAAAAATAAAATTAAGGAATCCCTGCAAAAAGCATGAAATAAAAAAATAAATTTGAAAAAATCTTATGGAAGTCGGGGGACCGTTCTGTGGAACACCTTCTATTCTGCTTCTGAGGTCCCCCGACTTCCATAAGATTTTTTCAAATTTATTTTTTTATTTCATGCTTTTTGCAGGGATTCCTTAATTTTATTTTTGTCGGGGGTTTTTTAAATTTTTAATTTAATTTTTTATTGATGTATTGCTTAACAGAACTAGTATATAGGGTAACTGGTAATTAGTGACCGATACTTAAACACGTGATTTTACTCATCATTATGAACAACTTTTACCAAACTTGGACCAAACCTGAAATTGCGAAAAAAAAATCAGCTGCTCCCTACATTTTGACGGGTTAAGCGAACATAAATGTAGGGAACAGCTGATTTTTTTTTCGCGATTTCAGGTTTGGTCCCATAGTAAAAGTTGTTCATAATGATGAGTAAAATCACGTGTTTAAGTATCGGTCACTAATTACCAGTCACCCTATATACAAACTTGGAACTGTAAGAATGCCTAATTTCTTAAAATTAATATTCTTTGCATGATTCACGCTGTGAAATTTTTACAATGGTTCTAATGGCACGCTTCTGAAGGATGAATGCTCTTTGGCGGTTGTAGTTATAGCTATTTCCCCAAAACATTATGCTGTACCTCAACCTAGATTCAACCAAAGCATGATAACATGCTTTAAGCTTTTTTAAGTCTATTTCATCCCTGAGGCTCCTAAGTGCATAACATGCAGGGCGCCGTCAGTAGGGACTGGTCATCATCAACGCGGTTCTTGAGATACAGCCTGGTGACAGACAGACGGACGGACGGACGGACGGACGGACGGATGGACGGATGGACGGACGGACGGACGGACGGACAGACAGCGAAGTCTTAGTAATAGGGTTCCGTTTTTACCCTTTGGGTACGGAACCCTAAAAAAGAAATCTAAACAAAAAAGATATGACTTTGAATAATAGTGTAAAAGATGGTTATGTTGAG
>OX419685.1:5206351-5236812 GCA_948474745.1 Oligia latruncula
GGTGTTATTTGCAGATGACACATCATTGATCTTTAAAATACACCGACGGTCACAAAATCTTGACGACGTGAATAACTCTATTCTTCAGGTCCAAGATTGGTTTACGGTAAATAATTTAGTACTTAATGAAAAAAAAAACAAATGCATTAGATTTAAATTACCGAATGTTAGAAGTAGCGAATGTGAAATCATATTGAATGACCAAAAACTAGAATTTATTAATCAGACAGTTTTCCTAGGAATCACGCTAGACGAGAAATTACAATGGGGACCTCATTACATATATTGCGAGCCGGCTAAGCTCCGCCGCTTATGCTGTTAGAAAGATAAGACAATTAACAGCACGCGTAGCATGAGCACCGATTTGTCGACGGAAGAGTAGACAAAGATGACGTTCCGTGTAGACAGGGTACTTACTTCTTCTCTTCTTCTTCTTTTCTTCTCTTTTTTTTTCTCTGTCTGTGGTGTAGACAGTACGACGGCAGCAAAATAGAAAGAGTCAACTGCACTTTTTACGAAATTCACTCTTACATAATAATTCTTTGTTGTCATAGGTTTTTTTTCTTTTGATTCTTAATTTTTATTGATATTAAGTCACATTATAAGGAGGGGTCCGTGGCTAAATAATAAAAGCCGCACAGGTTGATCGATCAGTTTAAGCTACGCTTGCCGCGGTTTGTCCATGGATGGGTGACTATCTTTACATACCGAGACCCCTCCGTGCCTCGGAAAGCACGTTAAGCCATTGGCTCCGACTGTGATTCGTGGACGTTTGACAGTCGTTACGGGATTTTGTAGTTATCCGTTTATACTTTGTGGCCGTCGAGTAGAAAGTTTTCTACTGCATTATATTGTAGTCTGTGGCGATTACAAAATCTCTTAGACAACTGTCAGTTGTCAATGTGATTTTGACAGTTGGGATAGAAAACTTTCTTCTGAAATAGTCTACATCTAAAATTATAGACAAAGATCGTTTGGAACGAAAGACAAAATGACAGGTTGTAGAAGGATTTCTAGGCGGTATTCAAAAATTAAGAAAGAAATGGCACTTTGTATAGAAAGCAATGTGTCTACTCTTCGTAGAGATAGAAGTGTTCATGCTACGCGTGCAGATGTAGAAACCGCGCGTTTGGTCTAAGTATGTAAGTTACTTCCACAGTATTATGTCATATGGCATTTTACTATGGGGTCGGGCTGCTGACATTGAATCATTTTTATTTTACAAAAGAGAGCTGTGCCATTTACAATCTACGTCGCCGCGAATCTCATATGGAACTATTTAAAAAGGTTAATATCATGACGGTACCTTGCCAATTCATTTATGAAAATATTATGTAGGTATATAAGAAAAAATCAACATCTTTTTAATAAAATAAGCGATAGGCATAATTTTAATACTAGAAATAAAGATAAATTAGATCAACCTTTTTTCAGATTATCTAAAGTACATACATCTTTTATGGGCCTACTGTGTTATATGCTACAACAAAATACCTTGTGACATATTGCAATTAAATGAAAGAAAATTTAAAACTCATATTAAAAGTACACTTTGTAAACAAGGATATTATAAATTAGAGGATTATATCCAAGATAAGAATGTTTGGAAACATGCTGGTCCTGCTCCATAGGACAATCTAGACAATATCAAACTTGTTCCTAATTTAATTTATATAAAATATATATTTTTAATTATGACATTTTATTTTATTTCATTTTTACAATCTGTGACTAAAGTGGCTCACACACTTGTTAAAATTCTAGAAAATCAACTACTTTTGCATTTTTTTAAAAATAATTTGTAAATATGTGAGCACCATGTATATAATCACATAATTTGATTTACCTGTCATTGCTTAATTTTTAATTCTTTTTACCTTTTGTGGTAGACTAATTTTATTATGGGTGCATCGTGTTCACATATAATTATATTATGTATACAAGACCTTGTAAAACATTTTAAAAGAGTACCTAACGGTGGAGTTTCTTGCCCATTCTTCTTCATACGAAAACTACCTTTTGAAAATTGCAAAAAACCTAAGAAAATTTGAATTTCGCGGTCCACCACTACGCATTCACCTTAAATTGTCCGTGGTCCCTGCGCATTCACCTTAAGGTAAATAAATATTAGTTCATTTTGCGACCAAGGACAATACAGGCACATTTAAAAAAAAAGTGAAATATAGCCCGCGGATTTCTTTTGGCATGAATTCTCTTTGATGTGATTAAAAAAGCGCGCATCTCCGACTAGTAAATTTATGTAGTTATCTGTGGTATTACAGCACAAGTGAATTAAAGTAAACATTATGGACCTAAAAGCGGTTCAATAAGAGCCACTTTACGAGCAAGTGTGTTAAAAAGAAGATTGCCGATTTTAAAGCCGGAAAAATTAAATTTGGTGTTTGGAACCGACGATCAATTAGCAAAATTCAAAAGCGATTTTCTCTTGGAATAAGTACCGATTGTAATTTTGTGATAAGACTTATTTCATAATAGTATGAGTTCAAAAATACTATTTGTCGTCCGTAATAATATAAAATTGCAATAAATACAGTAATCACATGTAAAGTAATCACCTTGTTATGCACTCTGCATAATAATAGTACATTATGATACATGTGTGCTAAGTTGATCGTTATACACGCGTTTCATACGACGTTTTTCAACACACTTGCGAGGAAAAAAAAACAGACTTGTATTGTTAAATATTAACCTGTATGGAAAATGGCGCGCTGGTTTTGTTTTCCCGCGCGCCGTGCTAGCCAGCCAGCACTAGCGATGCGCGCGCCTGTGGGTGTATATAAAAGCATCATTGACTCTCATTTTAAATATATTAATCTATGGCACAGACAAAACGGCTAAACTGCCTATAGAAAAAATATAATAAACACAAACTAGCTAATGTTTAGACTGATCGTAGTATTGTACATCAAATTGTAGTTTTATTTATGGAATTAGAAAGTACTATTGGCATAGAGAAATATTGGCATGAAGTCTCTTTGGGCGCTTTCCGAATTAGCTATAATCGCTCACATCACAGCCCTCACATCATCTCACATGCGTTCCGATTTAGATATTACGATTATGACTGCTGAGAGCTGGCAACAATTCGAAACACTCGTGAACGCGCTCACAGTGCTTACAAAATGTAAAAAAGATATTATTACAGTATTTCTTTGTATAAACACCACATTTCTTCTTCAGTTCTTCTTCTTTGGTTAGGTGGCGACTGTCAGCCAGAAGCACAATTTCGAAAATGCCACGTTAATTTAATTTAAAGATGATGCAACTCAAAACAAAACACACACTGACACTACCTCATACACACACTGTCATTTTTGACAGCGCTCATGGTGATATTATTCTAGGGCATGGTCGGCATTATCGCAAGATGGTGAATGTCATGACGTCATCTATGACGATTCACGGGACATCGTTATCGTTATCGCGCTCACGCTAATTCGGTTATTTCCCAATTCGGAACACATCGATTATTTCTCAATTCGGAACGCAGGGTTTGATGAGATTAAGAAAGCGCGCATCTCCGACTAGTAAATAGTTATCTGTGGTATTACAGCACATGTGGATTAAAGTAAAGCAAAAAAAAGCACGCGTTCGTAATACACTCAATTATGAACCTAAAAGCGGTTCAATAAGAGCCACTTTACGAGCAAGTGTGTTGAAAAATAATATACTTGTTTGATCGAAATTGGATAACGTTTTATTTTATTTTTTATTTTTATCTATTTGGGAAAATAAACGGTTACACATTACAGTATTACATAAAATATGAGCTACAGAGTGAGTAAATGTATAACCCACGACATTTTCCACATATTATAAAGAAAAGTTATAAAACTAATATGCGATGTACTCTTACAATGAGATAGTTACAATAAAATTACAGTGCTAATGATAAAACTAAACACTAAACAGGCATGCAAAGAAAAAAAAAGATAGACAAGAAGTTATAAAACAGTCTAAGAGTCACTATTAAGGAACAATATCCAAAACAGTGTCACGAACAAGGCCTCTGAATTTATTGGTTGGAAGAGCAAAGATGTCAATATTTTTAAATAGATTATTATATTGACCAGTAAGACGACGTAGGGGTGCTCGTAAGCCTGCATTCGTACGACTAGAAGGTATTGCAAATAGGGGTCGTGCGCGCACCCCACGGCTTATGGTTGTTCTAGGTACCACGTAGCTAATCCTATTAGTGATATCCATACAATCACAGGCGTTATTACATAGACCGAATAAAAACATTGTGTCCAAAATAATACGTCTGGCCTTAAGGTTAAGTAACTTATACATATTCAAAAGATCACCATAAGATGCATAAGTACGATAACAACGGAAATGCATGGCTTTCAAAAACTTACTTTGAACTTTTTCAATCGCATCTGAGTATTTATTATAGAAGGGATTCCATACCGCAACAGCGTATTCTAACTGGGACCTGATTAACGATTTGTAAAGATATAAATATGTATATGGGCGGACAAACTCTGTGGCTGATCTCATCACAAAACCGTACATACGGAAAGCATTATTTATAATTTTACCAATATGAATGTCAAGATGTAATTTGTCATCCAATAGAACTCCAAGATCGCGCACTAGTGTTTCTCTTGTTAAAATCACATTATTTAAAGAGTAAGGATGTGCGATAAAATTTTTGTTTTTAGTAAAACTTATACAGCAACATTTAGATATGCTAAGTTGTAGTTTATTAATTGAACAGTATGAAGAGAACCTATCTAGGTCGTCCTGTAAGAGTAGACAATCGTGCAAACTTTTAACAGGCCTAAAAATTTTTAGATCGTCTGCGTATAGTAATAATTTTGAATTCTGAAAGCATGTATTGATGTCATTAATAAATATGATGAATAAAAGAGGTCCTAAAATGGAGCCCTGAGGCACTCCAGAGGTAACACTTAGGGTGCTGGAAATGAAACCGTTTATCACAACCCTCTGAGTCCTATTAGAAACGTAAGAAGAGAACCATCTCAGAAGATAACCACGTACACCATTAAAGGCAATCTTATGCAAGAGAAGCTGATGGTCAACCTTGTCAAAAGCCTTCCGGAAATCAGTATAAATAGTATCTACTTGAATACGAGAGTCCGTGTTATTGAACAAGTAATCCACAAAAGTCTCTCAAAAACCTTTGACAAAGCTGATAGTATTGATATAGGACGATAATTCACGACATCATCCTTAGGTCCCGACTTGTAAATACGTGTTATGTTTGCAAGTTTCCATGCTTGCGGAAAACAACCCTGAGAAATAGATTGATTAAATATAATATGCAGGGGTATACACAGATTAACGGTTGTCTGCTTCAGGAAAGTTACTGGTAGACCATCCGATCCTGGCTCTTTAGAAGAATCCAATGCATTGAGCGCACTGAGTACTTCATCAGAAGTAAACTGAATCTCATTTAACAGAGTGCAGTTTTCAGAGCAGTCGTCATACGTGGATGGAATATTAGTATAAGCGGATCGTTCATAAACCGAATTAAAAAAGTCTGAAAAAAGATTACAAATGTTTTCTGGGTCGCTGGTTGACTGGTTGTTATACATCATAGTGGATGGAATGCCAGCAGATTTTTTTCTATTAGAAATGAACGTCAAAA
Organism: Oligia latruncula; assembly: GCA_948474745.1. Taxonomy (NCBI): domain Eukaryota; kingdom Metazoa; phylum Arthropoda; class Insecta; order Lepidoptera; family Noctuidae; genus Oligia; species Oligia latruncula. Next base: position 5,211,993 of record OX419685.1, read on the forward strand.
AATGCATAACATTGTGCCGAATACCATCTTCAACAGAATGAATATATTTTTTATAACAGTTGCTGCATTCATCTTGGAATCTAGACCTGTAAAGTGCGAACTGCTCGTAATCTGAAACATTGCGATACATTTTCCATCTTACCCTAACCCAGGCCTTGGCTTTATTTTTATAAATGTGTATGAGAGTTCGTAACGTTGTTGAGTAGCGTTGTTCTAATAATATAATCAACAACATAATCACGAACTAATTTGTATGTGTGAACAGTTTAGTTTAGTTCACTAACTTTTATAAAATTATTAATAAATTGATATTTGCATCAATAATTGTCAGTCAATAGTCGCACACATCGTATATCTTATAAATTAAATATCTTGTCAGCTGTCAGTCAGAGCTGACTGTCTTCATAAATTTCAAACCCAAAAATGTCCACGAATTCTACAGTTTGTAAAGCACCTACGTACCATAAAGTAACATAACAGAATAGTGCCATAAACGGCCTAATTAGGAGTCGAATTGACATTCGGGCCGGGTTCCTCGGGGACACCACACAAAGTGGTGATAAAGGTAACCTTCATACACTCGCATTCTAATACTGTAAATGTCCCTTTACTTCCAATTTCGGTAAAGTTTAAAGGAGTTTGTATATAATCGTTATCTAGAAATAGATGACTGTCGTTTCATGCGCATTATAATTGAAACGCAAATCGATGTCATGCTTTTCGAGATTTGTTGAACTTTCAATCAAATGGTTAGTACTGAGATGTACCCAGTATCAGCATAATTGTAGCTATAGTATAGATAAAGAAAGAAAATTTATTTTTCATTTCTCATGCTCGGAAAGTAGTGTTTGTTTGATCCGAATAGCGGGTGGAAAACGCTGCTTCCCACCTTAGGGCGGGAACGACTCATAGTAATTGCTTCCCTCTCTAGGGCGGGAATGAATTTAAAAAATAGAACTAAATTTGCTTAGGTAGTCAGCTACGTTTTTTTTTTAATAATTAAGAAAATTGCAGCAGTCTTCTAAGTTTATAAACAGCCAATGTTAATTTAAAAAAAAAACTTAGTAAGGCTAGGAACTCACGGAGCGATTTTCGCCCGCGTCCGCTGCGGTTGCGGGCCCGCAGCTTCTGTAGAATGCAAATATTTATATAAAAAATTAAAGCACATTTCACGACGCGTTTTACGCCCGCGGTGTTCGCGGTTGTATGCGGCTCCCGCTGTACCGGCGGGCAACTAGTAGAATCGCGCGGGCCGCGGTTACCCGCAGCCTCGGCGGGTGGCGCCCGCGCGCTTTGCGATCGGTTGGCGGGCGACCGCGGGGGCCGGCGGGCGGCGCGGCGGTAGGTACGGCCGGCCGGCCGGTACGGAGGTAGGGAGGCGGCGGCCGCGTAACCGCGTGAATAACTGAGGGGCAATTCTCGTAATTTTAAGAACGTTCACAGTCTGATCTCAGTCTCAATCTGTCAAAAATACCATTAATTTCCCTACATTTTGACAAGTTTTTGACATTTGTTTGTCGCTGAGATGAGACTGCGACTAGATTTTGAACGTTTTAAATTAGTAGAATTGACCTACTGGTCTCGTGAGTTTTGAAATAAAACCGCAGATCCACGACCGCGGCGGTTGCGGGCGAAAATCGCTCCGTGAGTTCCTAGCCTTAGTGGGACGACCCGCCGCGGCGGTGAACAGAATCTACCTACTTATGTGGCTGTGCCGCGGTGTGTTCCATATTTCAAATTTAAAAGAGACTATTAAATAGGTAGTATTCATGTTCATGTCATCAATAAATATTTTAGAAAAACTACTATTTTTTACTTTCCTTATATTCGAAATGAAAAACTTGTAAAACAATCTACTATATTGCGACACATCACAAACTAAACACAGTCAAAAATTAAAAACCAAATTAGACTAAAAAAAAGTAACAAAAAGAAAAATTAAACAGTAATGCTATTCTGTAAAAATCTCACCGTGAAAACTAAGGTGAAGTGAGCTTAAAGTGAGCTGTCAATAGTCAATCCCTAGCATGACAGCTCACTTTACCAAACTGTCAAAGATTCACGAATGAAAGCTGGGACCAACGGCTTAACATGCTTTCCGAGGCACGGAGGGTCTTGGTATGTTAAGATGGTCACCCATCCACGGACCAACCGCGGCAAGCGTAGCTTAACCTGATCGATCGATCCGTGCGGCTGTTATTAGTTCTCCAAGTAAACTTGTAAAAACAAGTATACTTTCATAATGTATTTTTCAACACACTTGCTCGTAAAGTAGCTCTTATTGAACCGTGTTTAGGTCCATAATGGCGTGTATTACGAACGCGTGCTTTTTCTTTACTTTGATCCACTTGTGCTGTAATACCACAGATAACTATTTACTAGTCGCGCGCTTTTTTAATCTCATCAAAGAGACTTCATGCCAAAAGAAATCCGCGGGCTATGTTTCATTTTTTTTTAATAGTCTGGATTGTCCTTGGTCGCAAAATGAACTAATATTTATTTACCTTAAGGTGAATGCGCAGGGACTACGGACAATTTAAGGTGAATGCCATCGCAGTGGTAGACTGCGAAATTCAAATTTTCTTAGGTTTTTTGCAATTTTCAGGTCGGTGTCAGGTTGTATCTTGATCAAAATATGATTTGCGGCTATAACAGGTACCTCTATACAGAATTATAATCATTAATACATCTTTCTAAGTTAGAAACTTTTTTCCATAAGAGATTTGTTCTTAAGGAACAAATCTCTTATGGAAAAAAGTTCTTAAGGAACAAATCTAACTTAAGGATTCAATCCTAATGACATAATTCTGTAAATACATATTTAGATAGGTAGTCGCGAATCATATTTGATCAAGATACAACCTGATATATAATAAGGTGAATACCTTAAATTAGTCCGTGGTCCCTTCCGCTGGCGTTCTATTATTGCGGATTCTCACTGAACGAATGTATATTTCTCAATAGTACTTTCTAATTCCATACTAAATACACTACAATTTGACGTACGACAACACTACGATCAGTCTAAACATTAGCTAGTTTTTTTAGGTTTTGTCAGTGCCAAAGACTAATACATTTAAAATGAGAGTCAATGTTGCGCGTGCATCGCTAGTGCTGGCTAGCACGGCGCGCGGGAAAACAAAACCAGCGCGCCATTTTCCATACAAGTTAATATTTAACAATACAAGTCTGTTTTTTTTTCCTCGCAAGTGTATTGAAAAACGTCGTATGAAACGCGTGTGCATTAATCAATATACACTCGGCTTTCTTATCGCTCTCGCCTGCGGCTCGCGCGATAATATCGCCTCGTGCATAATGATCAACATAGCACACATGTATCATAATGTACTATAGTACAAAGCTGTTATTAAGACGTTACAAACAGATAAATACTTAAATTTTATTTATTTGTAAAGATAAATATTAAATTTTGTGAAGATCTACCTAGTTTAAGATAACTTTCTTCTGGAATAGACCTTTCTAATGAGGCATGCCTGAGTGGTCGTAACTGGTGGTAGAGACTCATCATATATTTTTTTCCAACCTCCTTTTAAAATAGTTTTCCCATAAAAGAAAAAGGAAGTTAAACGTAAAGGTAGGGCGCGGCTAGTTGAGCAAAGGGGCAAGTTGGGCATTCTAAATATCTCGAAAACTATTCACCGTACGCACAGGCATCGTATGGCGAAAAGAAGGGGTCGCGTGAGGGGTAATCACCACACCACGCGATCGCTAGTGGCGGCTCGACGAGCGAGTGAAGCGCCCGCCCGTGAGTTTTGTTTATTTTGTGACCAAAAAGTAAAAACGTCGTTTATCGCAAGTTTTCGTCTATATTAGTCAATTGTTATCTGTTTTCAATCGGGTAAGTGTTAATGTTCCAGAGAATTATTGTACTTTTGATATGTTGAGTTGAGAGGTTCTGGGTATAATTCTTACGATTTTTTTATAACCTCACTTTTGTTTTAAAATTCCGGGTTGGGGTTAGTTGAGCTATAGTTGCTCAACTTACCCCACGACTCAAACAACTAAAGTAGGTAATGAATGTTTTATTTTTTGTTAGGATGCGGACTTACAAGAGGAAGACTACAAGATGTTCTTACAGTACTAAAGATTTAAAAAATGCTGCAAAGGCTGTCAACGATGAAAACTTACTTTCATTTTTGTCAATTGCAACAGTGACAATGACCATTAAGTTCCAAAGATCTAATTATTTTTTTTAAGATATAAGATATACGGGTAATTATATAAACATTTAAGTCTGATTTTAAACAGAAAGACTAATCTAATGCTGAAGTTAATCTTAAGATACGTTAATGTTTTCTTGATTCTAGTTTTGGTTAATTATACAAAGAAATTACAATAAGTTTTGTAAAGACTATAAATAAAGAGCTGATTGTCAAACACATATTTTACTTCATCTCTAGTCAATATTGAACCCATGGTTTGGTTAGACATTCTTAGTGCTCAACTTGCCCCATACCCTTGCTCAACTTACCTCACCATTGAGCGTACTTGACTTTCTGCATTTAAACAGCTGTAGCTCTTAAATTCAACTTGTTACAAAAAAATTGCTATGGACACTTTTACTAAGGGATAAATTACTAATCCATCAAGCCGCATAACAACACATTGAGACTTATCATTAAGGAGCTATTATATCCGCTCAATTGAAAAATTGCTCAACTAGCCCCGCCCTACCCAATGTGGAATGCACTGTTTACATCCCAGCCATAACTTTTTCTCACCTTTATCACTAGATAAAAACAATAGCACTGAACAAAATGCAGCCAATTTTCATTCGACTTCAGATGTTGAAACATCCTCGCGATTAAATTATAGGATTAAAAAATTCGCGATGAAAGAGCTAAAATCCATTACATCGTTACACCCGTGTATTTCCATATTGTTTTTTTTTATGACTATTTTTATTTATGTGAACTGGGTGGGTGGTGTGACTTACGATCAATATAAAAAGATTATTCAGGATTTACCGGCGGCATCGGATTTAGATTATTATCTAAGTGCATTGGAAAAGGCGGTAGATTTTTGTTTCAAACATAAGAATTACGTGGATTTGAATATGCAGTTCGGATTGTTTATGATAGACGGTAAGATTGTACCATACAGATTGTTAATTTTATAACTTAAGTGTGAATAGTTTTTTTTTTTTGGGTATCAGTTCCGGAGGTGGCATTGCACAAGTCCGACCTGGGTCTCGTCCTCGACAGCCGGTGGAACTTCGTCGAGCACTTCCGACGTTTGGCCCCCAAACTGGAACGGACCGGGGCCGCCTTCAAGCGGCTCTTGCTCAACCTGAGGGGGCCAAACGCCTCCTGCTGGAGGCTTTACGCGGGGGTCGTGCGGTCCATGGCCCTATACGGGGCCCTGATGTGGGCGCGTTCACTGCGGCGGCGAGCCGCCCACTACCTGAACGCGCTCCAGAAGGTGGTAGCCATAAGGATCATCCGGGGCTACCGCACGATCTCTGGCGAGGCGGCAATCCTAATTGCCGGACTGCCGCCATGGAATCTGGAGGCGATAGTGCTTGCGCGCGTATATGAGTGGCGCGCGGAGGCACTACGCCGGGGGGGGAAGTTCCGCTTCCGCGGCAAATCGCTGCGGAGCGGACGGAGCTCCGGCGCGATCTCATGGCGACATGGAAGGAGCGACTGTCGCAACCCAGCGCAGGGCACGCCACGATAGCGGCAATAAGACCCCTCTTGGAGGAGTGGCTAGAGAGGCGCCATAGCGCCCTCACCTACCACCTGACGCAGGCCCTCACCGGACACGGAAGTTTCGGGAGGTTCCTGCACATCATCAGGCGGAAGGAAACGCCCGGGTGCACCATTGCCAGGATCGCCCAGAGGACACGGTGGAGCACACGGTGGAGGTCTGCCCCGCTTGGGCGGAGCACCGCCGTGTCCTCGTAGAGTCGATCGGCAGCGGCGGGGACCTCTCGCGTCCCGCCCTGGTGCAAGCCATGGTCCGGGGCGAGAGGGAGTGGGAGGCAGTCACCTCCTTCTGCGAAGCAGTCATGCTAGCGAAGGAGGTGGCGGGACGGCTCAGGGAGCCGCGTGACGACTCCCGGCCACCGTAGGCGCGGGCCTGCGGGCGGAGAGTAATGGGTAGCTCACCGTCCGATCAGGACCAGGCCCGTGCCGGACGGCGCGTACGTGTTCCACGCGCGCCTCAAAGAGATGTCAGCATCGAGGAGGGGCTCCATAGGGCCGAAGCCTGCCGGGTCAGCGGGATTGTCCGAAAGGGTTAACACGGGTAGGTTTTAGTCAGTAAGAGTCTGACACTCCCTTCCGCTCCACCCAGAGCGGGAGGGGTCATTTAATGATTTCCCATCCGAAAAAAAAAGTGTATTTTTTTTTTTATCATTTTTACTCAAGGTTTAATTGATGGTTGAAGTGACACTAATCAAAGCGTAGTCAATGTTATAATTGGATAAAAAAAAATACTGAAAGCTCATTTCATTTCCTTATCGTATCTACCAGTTCAGAACAATGAAAAGAATTAGCTAACCTATGCGTTCTATTGCAGATGAAATCAATTCGTTCATGATAAAAAATTAATTTAGTTTATTATGATGAGTCGATGGATTTCGTTCGTTGCTAGTTCACTCGCACATCTTTAATGCCTATTACCGTTTACTAGGTGCCCTTGTGGAGGTGTTACATTTGAAATACCTACGAACAATCCGAATAATTTTTTCAGACCAATGTTACCCTTATTGAGTTTGCGCACTGAGTCCGATCCGAATTCGAGAAATGACGATGGCTGTCCGAACAGATCGTCACAAAATGTTTTAAATCATATGGATGGAATTCAGGTTTAGTGCGCAACGCAACCCGTCATCGAAAAAGTACCTACTACGGGCACTTCGGACCATTAGTATTCTCGGATGCGCAAACAAATTAAGAACAACGTTAGAATGAAATGTTCACCTACTTTTCTTTTGCAGTGAATTTGAAACGAGTTTTGCAACAGGAAGTAACGAGTATCCCTGCAAAAATAAAGTCCCGTTTGGAAATAATATTTCATAAGAACGACGTTGTGGCTGAGTATTACCAATCCATGGTACAAAAACATCAAAATAAGACAAACTATTGGCAGTACCAAAAATGTAAAATATTTTTCTTTGCGTTGTAGATTTTAGACTGCAATTAATGTATAGATATATCCTTAAGAAATACTTAAGTACTTATTTTATAGCAGGTATGTTGATATATTTCCACAATCGAAATATCGGCAAATCAGTCCGAGATTCTCCGAGATGTTATGCTATGTTATTGTGAAAATCTGAAATTAATATCTGCAGGTCATTGGTTCATTTCAACTCTTTGATTTTGGTTATTTTCAGTGGCGCTACTCTTTTACCAGGCAAATACGTGGCTAAGGACAGATACATTCAATATGAATCTGCTGAATGAAACGAAGATCTACACTCCAGAACTAGTGGAGAGTATTTTTGGCAAATGGCAGAGCTATCACAAAAGCGTGTACGATTTCGAAAAAATGAAACCTACGCCGGCCGAAATAGGTTAACTGGGCTTTGTTTAATAATTTCAACCAATAAAAGAAGGTCTGAGAATTACACCAATATTATCACACTAATATTATACAGGCGAAAGTTTATGAGTGCTTGTGCGCGTGTTTATATGTTTGTTACTTCTTCACGCTCAAACGGCTGGACCAATTTTGATAAATTTTGTATGGAGGTAGCTGTCACCCTGGATTAACATATAGGCTACTTTTTATCCCGATATTTACGCGGGTGTAACCGCGGGGCGCAGCTAGTGTTTTTATAAAATGTGAAGTAGGATGAAACCTTTTAATGCAGGCGACCTTTTGCAAAATTCTCTATATCTGCTGTAAACAATATTTCTACTATCGTAACTACATCGAGGGTAAGGTTTCCAGTTCTTGGTGTTCAATATGGAACACCTGAAGTTTCTTTAAGAAACGAGCCTTTCTGCACCATCCCCTTGGCTTAGGTTAAAGTTATTATTTCATTGATTTTAATCTAACATATTACTTTAGATTCATGCTTAGCATTATTGGCGCTTACTGATCCTGTAGATAAAAAAGCAAGCCCTCGGCCTAACTGCCTGATTCCCTATCGCTGCAAACAGATGATGCAAGGAGGCAACCAGTTCGGCTATGGGCTGACACACAGGTACGTCTTGTATAATTATAATCGTAATACGAAAAGATTCTTGGACTTCCGGAGAAGTCCTCTTCCCCACTCGTATTAATTTGGGGTTGCAATCCTCAGGTATACAGTATACTTAGGTGCACAAATGTTTTCACTTTGGAACTGAATCTCCCATGGAATGAAACTGTCGCCTACCGTTTTCGAAGTAAAGTGCAAACTACCCATAAATTCGAAATGTTTAAATTAAATTGAAATCATTCTTTGTGTGATAAAAATATAGGGCTTAAACGCTTAAACTATGTATGTAAAAATTATATTAGTATTCATACACACACACCATCATAATATAATAATCTAGGTAAATACCTACAACATCATCAGCAGCCTAAAGCAATCCACTGCTGGACATAGGCCTCTCCAATTGCCCGCCATTCAGCTCGATTCTCGACAACTCTCATCCAGCTGCTACCAGCCGCCCTGCGAAGATAGTCGGTCCACTTTTTTTTTTGTCGTGGAGGTATGCTCATGCATTCTGCACTGCATCACGGGGAGATAGTGCAGTTATGTGGGACTCTAACCCACTAAAACAAAAAACTCCACGGTGTTCTCCTCTGCCGCTTACGGCGGGAACACGGGCACGCGTTAGCACTCATCCGTGAACCCGCCGCGGCTGTCCGTCACCAGACCCTCCTCTCTCCTCCTCCCCATCACCGGCGCACCAGAACAATTAGCACGCCGTGACCACCCCAGGGACCAAACCACCACATGGGCGCCAGACGACGTCTATAGCTAATATGGCCGGCCCATTGCCATTTCAGGTTGCATCATTATTTCAGTCGGTATAAAATAATCAGTATTTCTTTTAGGATTTTATTAATGGCCATTGCCCGTTTTTCTCGAAGATGTAACGTGATTTCCGAAATCAGGGACAATTCTATGGTGGATGAGTTTTGCAAGAAGTGTTTCAACGAGGCGAAATTCATTTCCTTAAATAACTTTTTACTGCCTGACCTCATGTATGAGCAGAGTAAGTGAAAATATGATACGATCATTATTTTAATTGAAAAATACTAAGAAGCGATAATCCAAAATCTTTAAACTGTTTCAGTTACTGTCTGTGGCTTTTTCAGCCACGCTCAGTTTTTGCGCAACAGCTGGCTCAAAGGTCCAGTTCAATTCCAAACTTCAATAGGTTGTTTCTTGGAGATGAAAGCTACTAGAGATTTCGATGAGAATCAAATGAGAGAGGATGAAAACGAGTGGAAAATCGAGAGGTCGTTGAATGTTATGAATGGGAAGTGCGACGTACACTTCACGGCGATGGCAATGGCGGCGCTCTCAAGTGCCCTCAGATATATAATAGAGACTTATTACATGTATTATTGAAACTTATTGTGTGTTATTGTTATTGCTCTCTGATAATGGTCTCTATAGATGTTATTTGTTCTTTCACTGTGAGAGGACCGTAAGAGGACCCGTACTGGGCCCGCGTGGGGGACGCGGGCCCAGTGCGGGTGGGTGAATGTCACATGGCTTCGAATTTTTGGTTCTTGGACGTGCGATCACGATGGTTCTCTGACCGATTTGGGAGCAGTGGTGATGAAATAAATTACACAAAGTGAACTGCATGCCTGTCTGCTTATTCAACAATACCAGTTGGGTCCATTACCACTGAGCTACCACTGCTCTCTTTGGGGGCTATACATACAATTTCGCCCATCCTCCTTTAAAATAATTTTTCATTAAAAAGGAGTGGAACTTGAAATTGGGGTGCACTGCTTTCATCCCACATCTCAGCCTCTTGTGTGTAGGTACCTGCCTCTCAATGGTGAGCTTATTCAATTCAATTCATTTATTGCATCAAATATGGTAGGTAGGTACATGAAGTTCTTATAATAAAATGTTTAGTAACACACATTTGGCTAATATTTAGCATGCAATAGTACAAGTTTTTACATATAAGATATTAATTATTTATCAGTTAAATATATCTGTGCTTTATTGTATAAAATTTAGAGGGACACTTTTGAAAGAACTCATCTATCAAATAAAAAACTTCTTGTGACAACCACTTCCGCAACGCAACACAAAACTTATTGAAGGGTAGTTGAGTAATTGACCTAAGCAAAGCATTATGAGGGTTCCGTAACTCAAAAGGAAAAACAGAACCCTTTTATATGGTGCTGCTGAGCCCATCGATTAGTGCCCTCAGGCGTTTAATAAAGGTATGTGAGTGCTATGCGGGGGCCATGGACCCAGGTGTAACACGACCAAGAGTGATGGTGTTCAAGTCCGGTACGAAGAATTATGACAACGTACCTCAGGTCACATTGGACGGTAGTGCTCTCAAAAGAGTGGCACAGTTTAATAACCTGGGCCACTGGGTCACCGAGGACCCCGCAGCTGATGTAGACATTGAAAGGGAATGCAGGGCATTGTCAGTAAGAGCTAATATGCTGGTCCGTAGGTTTGCACGCTGTACTGCACAGGTAAAAATAACTTTATTCAAGTCGTACTGTCAGTCTTTTTATACGTGCAGCCTATGGATGAAGCATACGCAGAAGACTTACAATGCCCTGCGTGTTATACAATAACGCGTGTTGATGGGGTTGCCACGCTTTTGTAGCGCATCAGGTATGTTTGCAGACGCTCAAGTGGATGGCTTTCAAGCGATACATCGCAAAACAATTGCGTCTCTGATGCGCCGCATACGGGGCAGCCCCAACAGCTTCCTGCAGCTTATTGCAGGGAGAATGGACTTGGATTGCTCGTTCATGGAGCATTGGACAAGGCTACATGTGCGAGTGGTACGGTCCTGATCCATTATTTATTTTGTTAATTTCTTGTTTTAGTTATTAAGTACCAACATACGCTAAATAATATTGTTGCTAACACAATTGTTTTCTGATAAATAAATAAAATTATTCCGTCTGTCTGTCCGCCGGTCAAGACCCTTTTTAGGGTTCCGTAGTCAAATGGCAAAAACGGAACCCTTATGGATTCGTCATGTCTGTCTGTCTATCCGTCCGTATGTCACAGCCGCTTTTTTCCGAAACTATAAGAACTATACGGTTGAAACTTAGGAAGTAGATGTATTCTGTGAACTGCATTAAGATATTCACAAAAAAATAGAAAAAAAAACAATAAATTTTGGGGGTTCCCCATATTTAGAACTGAAACTCAAAAAATTTTTTTTCATTTATGTTTGGCAAGAAGCAATGTCATGAAAAAGAAAGGAAGAAATCTGAAAACCGTAAATTTGTAGTTACAATACAAAAAAAAAAAAAATTAAAACTATTTACATACCTAAAAATTTGTACGGAGGAGTTGAGGGGATGGGCGGAGGTCGAAGGAAACAAGGCAATCAATTATTTTACTGCGCTACTGCACAGGTATTATAATATGCAAAGTTAAATAAAATACACGAGTCGGCTTGCTCGGCTCAAACCCAAGCGCTCAGCAGGCCCGGATGGTATTCCGGCATTTATTATGCAAGATTGCCGCTCGGTATTAGCAGAGCCGCTCGTTACAGTCACGAGCACTAATATGTCAACACTTGGCAACTTTCAATTGCGATTTTTTCACGAAATAACGAATGCAAAGTTGAAATACGATACTACATAAACCTATAGGTTCGGAAATACTATGCAGCATCGCAACTGTCAGACGCCCAACATGGCTTCCGACTTGCGCGTAGCATGACCAGCAACCTATTGAATGCCATGACGTAGTTAGTTCCTCATATTGATGCAGGGGTGCAGGTGGACGCCGCCTACTTGGATTTTAAGAAGGCTTTTGACCTGGTGGATAACGATGTCTTATGATCAAAGTTGGCTTCACACCTAAATTGCTCCAATTCTTTGCGAGCTATATTGAGGGACAGAAAAACAGTATGTAGAGTAATGTGGATTCTGATCGCAGCCTTATTTCACTAGGTCAGGAATGAGTCAAGGTAGCAATTTAGGGCCATTAGAATTCATAATAATGATCAATGACTTGCCTGACGTAATAAAAGATGCCAGGTGTCTGCTATTTGCAGATGACCTCAAGTTGCTGCTTGCTATCGAAAACGAGGACGACTGTCACCGCCTTCAGCAAGACATTGATTAAAGTAGTTGAATGGAGTTGAAAGAACAAACTGCAATTCAATGTTAGGAAATGTTCAATTCTATACCACTCCACCACAGCTACAAAGTGAACGATGTGCCGATGAAAAGGGAGGAGGCAGTACGAGACCTTGGTGTTCGTATACTCAATTAACGGATACTCAATTGAGATTCCGGGAGCATATTATCAATGTCTGTAAAAAGGCATACAAGCGACTAGGATTTGTTGAGTTGATTTACAGAGCGGCAGATTTCACAAATATTAAAGCCATTTCGGCATTGTATGACGCTCTAATAAGGAGTCAGTTGGAGGGTAATGCGGCAGTATTTGCCCCACATGAGACTAAATATAGTCTGATGTTGGAGCGCATACAGAACAAGTATAAGTGATACATATACGTAAGGCGGTATGGAGTATATAATTTTTACCCCTTGATGTATCCAACCTTGTTTGTGCTGGGCATGGTGGGATACAACAAGTTGGAAACAAGGAGGGATCTAGCACTGGCGTCGTATATCCTTGGAGTGTTCCGGGGTAACATAAATAATCCGGGTTTGCTACAGGGGATAGGCTTGTGTGTGCCGGATGGTTACGTGTGTCGCCGACGACGGCCCAACTTGTTCGCAGTGCCGCGCGGTCGAACTAAACTGTTTGATAACGTCCCTCTGACGCGAACAATGCGCACACTAAATTTGGTTGCTGACAGAATATATATTTTCTCATGTTCACTGAGCGAGTTCGCAAAGGTAAAAGTTACACGTGATATCTTTGTAATTTGTAAATCTTATGTTGTAAATTATTCCATGAACTGTTAGTTAACTACACACTACCGAATTGGGAAACTGTAATGGTAGCGTATGTATGTAATAAACAAATAAAAAAAAATACAGTGTGAGTCTTCATAATGTGCACATAACGAAATGAGGGAAAGATAGCTTAATTTTATCGACGGAAAAAATATTTGAAAAAATAAAAAATATTTAAAAGGATCTTTACCTGCTAAAGTATGGTGATAAGTATGGTGGTGGTGGTGATGGTGGTGGTGGTGGTGGTGGTGTGGTGGTGGTGGTGGTGGTGGTGTGTGGTGCTGTAAGTTTCCCGAAAAGAATAAAATAAAATAAATAAATAAAATAGCAAGGCCTTTCTTTAACAGTTGATAGGAAATGTTGAGATTGAGGTATAAACATGGTATTTTTACGTTTAGAAATCTGATACGATGGAGAATAATTTAAAGTAATAATAAAAAGGGTAGGTAATCGGGGCTTTTATTGAGTAATTTTACAATTATTGTAAGAATTGATGAAAAAATATCAGATTTTTGTTAAAAAAAAACCATAATTCTCAATTGAGGGGCGATTGTTTAAACAGGAGCGAAAAAAAATTAAAAAAAACTACAAAAATTTTTTTTTTTAGATTTTTTTTTTTTAATATTTTTTCCGTCGATAAAATTAAGCTTAGTTTCCCTCATTTCGATATGTGCACATTATGAAGACTCACACTGTATAATGTGTCAAGTGAAAGAATAAAGTGAATAATCGAATCGATTTTCGTGAATCTATTGTATATTATTATACATATAATAAATTTGTAGAAAAGTGGTGTCTGTACAATGGAAATATATAAAAAAAAAGTAGCAGAGGTTGTTATTATATCGATGCCGAACCCGAAATTGTAATTAATTTTTTTTTTGTCTGTTTGTCTGTTTGTCGGTTTGTATGTTTGTCTGTTTGTTTGTGCACGCTAATATCAGAAACGGCTTATTCGATTTAGATGCGGTTTTCACTAATATATTGTAGTAGGCTTCACTTAACATTTAGTGTTTATTTCATGTCAATCGGTTCATAAATAAAAAAGTTATGTCAATTTAAAGAATCACGGCGAACATTTGTTAAGGTATTCTATCAGAGTACGTACACGCCTCGGGCCTGCGCGTCCGATCTTCGGAACTACTCAAATTTTTTTTTTGTTGTATAGTTATTATGGCTGGACAACATTCAGGCTATAATGTTTCTTGGAAACTTGAACACCTGATGCAGAACCGAAACAGACCAGCTTAACTATAAGAGATACAAAAATGGTACCATAGCAAAAATTGTTCCACGTGATGAGGATTTTCTGCTGAGAGAATAAATTTGAAGATCTGGAACACCTGATGGGGAACTCCAAGAGCCCAGCTACACCATAACACATATAGGAATGACGTCTTAGTAAAAGTTATTCGGTCTGATGGGCATTTCCTGTTGACTTATAAAAATCGAAGATCAGAAACATCTGACGTGGAAATCTAAGCTATCACTAATTTCACCTCCACGCGGTGAAGGCGGTAACAGTTTAGGACTGATTTTCGATGACGATGGTATATCATTGAAAATTTGACTCTACTGGCCAAAACTCCCATTTTTTTTTTTTAACGTCAAGAAATGCTCATGCATTCTGCACTACCACGGGGAGATAGTGCAGTTATGTGGGACTCTAACCCACTAAAACTCCACTGTGTCCTCCTCTGCCGCTTACGGCGGGAACATGGGCACGCGTTAGCACTCATCCGTGAACCCGCCGCGGCTGTCCGTCACCGGACCTTCCGCTGGGGAGTACTCCCCATCACCGGCGCACCAGAACACATAGCACGCCGTGACCACCCCAGGGACCAAACCAGCACATGGGCCAGACGATCCCGTGTCTGGGCACCCTTGGTAGGGGAGCAGTCACTTAGATTTTAATTGATCAGGTATCTTCATAATAAAACTATAACCATAACTAGAAAGAGGTCAAATCTTTCCCAATGTTCCAAAGGAGCTAAAAGATTGAGGATCATAAGATCCCAAGAATCTACCGAAGAGCGTCAGGAGAGACTTGATGCTGTTTGAGAACATTAGGCTGCAACTCGCTCCGTGGAAACCTCTTTGGATCCCGAAGCACGCCTGCGTTCTCAGCGTATTTACGCATCTACATCCAGATCTCTAGAGACCAGTGAAGAATATGATGCGCGACTGACCGCTGATACGGTGAGATTATCATACATTGTTCCGAACAAGCACACAACAAAATATTCATAATCAGAAAGTGAGAAAGAAAGAATTGCTGGAGTACGGCATGAAGAGACAGATTAAGAAGAGCGCAACGAACGTTTGAATTCTGATCGACTTCGACATTCTCTGAACAGAATGTCGATATCATCTGAAGAATCGGATGTGTCTCAAGATATAGCCGTAGGGCATGGCGACCTTCCTTGGGTTGATAAGGAACGGAGTGCATTTACGTATACACCTATGATTGACTACGCCACATATTCCGCCATCGGAGGTATGGTTAAAAATTTTACTTTTTGTGAAGCTGTTAAATAGCAAAAAGAAACAAACGGTATGTGTTGCTCAGGTGGGAAAGTACATATTGAAATATTACAAAATCCTCCAGAAATATTAAGATCACTGCTAATCGGTGACCATCACAGTCAAAACATTTCTTGGACAACATACGTTCGTACAATAATGCCTTTCAAATGACATCTTTTGTTGCGAAACAGATTTCAGAAGGCCCATTTATGCCAACATTCAAAGTGCAAGGCCAAGTTTACCACCCTATTGGTTCATTATTGCCTGAAAATGACGTCTCGAATCGTCTCGCGCATCCCGTTGTTATCCAGTCCCCGGGTTCTTAGAATTCGACATCAGACGTTTCAGATCTTCGATTTTGACTACCCCGTTGTCGCTGGCATAACCAACAGGATCCGCGTACGAAGTCGCGGGCAGAAGCTAGTAATCAATAAAGTAGATAAGTTTCTAGGAAATAATCTGAGCACTCTATCAATTTGCGTAGCCTTTTCCCATCTATGTTGGGGTCGTTAGCCTGTTTATGACCCGAATATAATCTGACCACTATAGATAGACGATAGTGTAATATGGCATCTGATAGATTCATTGTCAAAATATGTGAGTACAGATGCCATCTAGCTACCCGAAACTGTAAAATTTTCCCAATCAACTTTGAACCTTATGCTTTAGCGATAAAGTTGCAATTCTATTAAAGAAATTTGACAGATTGTAGTAGCTTGATGTATTGGCGTCTGTACATACGTATAGAAGAAAATCGTATGGAACCAATTTGAGGAACATTAATGGTTGTCCGTTTTGTTTTCCCAATCTCATCAGTAGTTAAAAACAATAGCACTAAGACGAATTGAGATGTTGAAACATTTTCGTGGTTTAAGGCTCTCTAATACAAAATGTACTGAAAACAGGTATCGCAATAACGCATCTGATATTATCGACCGATAAAACGCGTCGGGGGCGAGCCTTATGTTTTTTTTTGCGGTCAGCCTTAGAGAACGTAGGGAACCATCAGATAGTGTCATTGTGACCCTCACGAAGCGCGAGGGTTTGCATGACCTATTCTTCAGCATAATTGTTATACAAGCTCCCAAGGTGAGCGAGCACCCCAAAACTCTCACGAAGCCCGAGGGCCATGTGAGATGAAAATTCCGCGATGAAAGTGTCAATTTATTAAGTCGTTACACAGCCGAGTAAATTCATTTCAGTTTTGGTATTTTTTTTAATACAGATTATTATTTATCGAACAGGTTGCTAACGAGATTCCTCAGATTTACTAGCGGCAACGGATTTTGACCGTTATTTAAGTGGTAGTATTTTTAAATGGAATGGAAAAGGCAGTAGATTTTTGTATGATACATGAACATTAGTTAGGTACGTGGATTTGAACCTGCAGTTTGGATTGATTATGATTTATGATAGACGGTAAAGTTATTTGGAGTAAGGCGTTCTACACAAGCTAACTACTACGTTCAGATGCAGATGAAATCAATCCGTTAATTATAAAAATTCTATATAAGTATATGATAAGTCGATGATGTACTTAATGGCTGTCCAAGATCTACAAAAAAACGCAACATTATCATTAATACTATCTGATACATTAATTTGATGTCCTTGCCCGCTATCCTCTGCTTGACTTTCAAGCAACTCATCAGGTACACTGTCATGTTTAACAATAAACTTATTTTTACTTGCTCTAATATGTCTTTCATTTCTCCTCACCAAATTACCTTATCATTTTTTACAATGAAAGATCTAGGACCATCAGCTTCACCAATAAATTTCCCTGCATACCATTCTTTATTTGTTGCATTTTGTATTATTACATTATCCCCCAAAGTAAAAGATTTATTTTTCCTCTATATTTATTTATTAAAACTTTATGCACAAGTAAAAGAAATACTGTACAAAGGCGGACTTAATGCCTGAGGCATTTTCTACCAGTCAACCTAGGGTGATGCAGAGACCAAACATGGCAGGTGCAACATACGGGATAAATAGCTAGGAAATGACTACTTATAAAATACAAGAATAAATACTAATACATACATATAAACAAAATGAACTGTGAGGAGCAAAAAATATCGGTAGAGGAGAAAACGAAACCAGCAAATCAGCGCTGAGATGCTACAGCCAACTTTTGGGATTCAGAGGGAGCGCATTCCAAAGAAAGAGCGGCTGGACAAAGAAAGAAGAATGAATGAAGCCAGAACGATGAGAAGGACATCGTAGAAGACGATTGTTAGTGGAACGAAGATTTTTAGCATGGACAGAGCATAAATAACATAAATAACGACTAAACTATAATGAGACTGAAGAGATTACTAAAAGTTAAACATGTTTAAAGAAAGACACCAACTCCTTTACACCTACTTTACATGCACACCCTCACACACATTACACACCCTCACTCTTTATCACACTACTCACACATTCTTCACTCATCATTGTGGTAACGTACCTACTTATTCTGAATAGTTTGTTTTCCCTGTAAGTTTTATTTTATTTTTTTACCGACTTCAAAAAAAGGAGGTTATCAATTCGATACGTATTTATGTAATATTATTGGAATTGCATTATATTCACATATGATGATCTATTAGGGCTTCCAAACAAATATACAAAATTTCATATACGTATGTATGTATGTATGTATGTATGTATGTTTGTCCACGCATGTCTCCGGAACTATTAATCGGATTGTGACCATTTTTTTTTATTGGCTTACATTTTCTTCAACTTAGGGAACAGTGCAAGTTTCATCAAGATAGATTCAGTAATTTTTAAGATATGGACTAATACGTGTAAGTGTGACGGCCTGGCTTATTGATAAGATCTACGGGTGTAGTGTCAAAGGGAAAACATCTCAAAACCTTGGTCAATTATTAGTGCAAAAACTAAAAATTACGAAATAAAAAGTAATTTAAAAAAATTAAACCGACTTCAAAAAGAAATTAACTCAAAATTATGAAATAACTTTAATTTCGGAAGTCAGTGGCATAAAACTAAAATACAGATCCCAAGACACCGACTTCCGAAATTAAAGTTATTTCATAATTTTGAGTTAATTTCTTTTTGAAGTCGGTTTAATTTTTTTAAATTACTTTTTTATTGGTTTCATTTTTTTATTACAATCACTCCATTTCATCAATATTACAGATATTGTGCTTAAAACAATGAATTGTGGTTTTAATAAATAAGTGTGGAAGACGCTGACGACTGTGACACAGTTTATACTAGTATAGTCGTCAACGTAATCTCTTATAAATATGTATTCATTGCCATGATTTGTAAATAGATTAAGAGAAATTTGTTATTTCAGGAGTGATAAATAAATTATTATTATTAATAATAAATATTGAATTTGGGAAGTCATGTAAGAAGGAGCAGTGGGATTATCGAGAATAGAGAACAATGTATTCAGAGCCCTCAACTCTCTGCGATGGCGAATGGGTAACCATTTTAAAAGCAGCCGATGCTCGGATACATGGTCATACTTACGAAGATTGAAAACGAATCGAATGCAGTTATTCAGAAGACGGTCAAGTTTATTGAGGAGATCTGCATTCAGGTCATAGTAACACACATCACCATAGTCAATTATGGGAAATATTAGGGACTGTACAAGCATTGCCTTGTGTGAAAGAAGAAGGTTTTTCAACCGATAGAGTGACCGCAACGTTCCGGTGACTTTATTACTTACAGTCGTGACTTGCTTTCGCCAGTCAAGACAAGTGTCGACATGCAAACCAAGATTCTTTACATCAGAGCTAAACGGGATGACTGACTTGTCGAAGATTACAGGTGGCACAGTCAATCCATTCAGCTTCCTCATGCTATAGGGGCTGCCTACTATGATAGCCTGACACTTGGTGGGGTTAACTATATCTATTTATGTATGTATATCTATTTTTCCTTTGCAGTTTTATTATACATATATGGTCATAGATTTTTCTTTGGTTAACATCAATTGCTCGTTAACATTTGGTGGTACTTTATGTTTTAATAATTGCTGTGAACAAGGGAAATTAGTTCTTAACAACCTACTCATCAACAATTCAGATGGACTATACTCCAACACTTTTTTTTTTTTCGGATGGGAAATCATCAAAATTAAATGACCCCTCCCGCTCTGGGTGGAGCGGAAGGGAGTGTCAGACTCTTACTGACTAAAACCCACCCATGTTCCTTCCTTAGCCCTTTATGTTCCGGGCCAGCGATAACCCTTTCGGACAATCCCGCTGACTGACCTGGCAGGCTTCGGCCCTATGGGGCCCCTCCTCGATACTGACATCTCTTTGAGGCGCGCGTGGAACACGTACGCGCCGTCCGGCACGGGCCTGGTCCTGATCGGAGGATGAGCTACCCATTACTCTCCGCCCGCAGGACCGCGCCTACGGTGGCCGGGAGTCGTCACGCGGCTCCCGACGCCCGGAGCGTCTCCCGCGGCGGCTGGGCCGGGAGGCTCAGGGTTACCCCACCCCTCTTGATCTTTGAAGTCGCATTGTTTAGCTTGAACCTTTAGCTTTTTGATGAATCTGTCTACTTGCTCACCCTCAATACAATACAGCAATTTTTCTTTCTTCCGTGGCATCTGACAGTCCCACTACTTCCAGGTACAGCTGGAACTGCCGTTGTTTTTTTTTTTTTTTTTTTATATTCACCCGTCATCACAGGGCGTTGCGTGTTTCCTCTGACGTGTATGATCAGAGACCTTTTTTTACAATTTATTTATACTATCAAAGGTACAGGTTTTTTAACTTATTTTACTTAATTTAGTTTTACATTTATTTTAATGCTATACAGGTTTTCTTAACTTATTTTACCAAATTTTAGTTTTACATTTATTTTAGTGGAACTGCCGTTTAAATCTGGGCCAGTTTGCCCCATCACCCGACATGACCAAACCAGTTGGCGGCTTTATTCTCCCTCCATTTTCTTCCACGAAGGTTTTTTTTTTCCACTAAGGTTTCTCCCAGTAAGGTTTCTTTTTAGAAGTTTTAACCTGACACCATGTTCTGTACAAGAGGTGGTTCAAGGAAGTTATAAATAATACAATACAAGATACAGTCAGTTACGATTACGACAAATGCGTTTTTATTCTGTCTCCGCCATGTTCTTCAGAGCTGGTGTTGCCACGTATTACCAAATGTTGTGTTGAGGTTTTTTTTTAAAAAAAAAGAAAAGAAAGAAAGAAATATGATAAAAACATAATCATATCAAACAATTTCTGCTATAAAATTATAGCAGAAATTGTTTGATATGATTATGTTTTTATCATATTTCTTTCTTTCTTTTAATCCATTCAGTCCAAAATACCAAGAGCCGCAATACATTTTAATATAGACAAGTTCCTTTATTTTTGAAGCGGAGGTTTTTTAAATCCCCCTTAGATATTATTGTGTAAACGCCTGACTCATTCTGTTCAGTTTATTTTTATAGCAGAAATTGTTTGATATGATTATGTTTTTATCATATTTCTTTCTTTCTTTTAATCCATTCAGTCCAAAATACCAAGAGCCGCAATACATTTTAATATAGACAAGTTCCTTTATTTTTGAAGCGGAGGTTTTTTAAATCCCCCTTAGATATTATTGTGTAAACGCCTGACTCATTCTGTTCAGTTTATTTTTGTTGCCTTAAAGCAATATGTTGCAAGTATTGTATTGTAGGTGCAATGAGTGATGTTCCGTTATTTGTTTGTTGTTAGTATGGTGCTGTTCCACAAACAATAGGACACTAATATCCATGTCCTATAGCCAATAAAGTTTCTAAGAAAAAATATATCCAATTAGGCGAAAATTTAATATGATCCAATTGTCGAGGCAAGTAAAAACTGTGTAAGTAGGTACCTACGCGGGGTTTAACAGAAAATTGTGTGGGTGCAAAACAATTCGAGGAAAATAAGTGGTCGTCCGTCTTTATTTTCTCATCCTTATCACTAGATAAAACAATAGCTCCGAAGAAAATGCGGCCAGTATTCATTCGAATCCAGGTGTTGAAGCATCTTCGCGGTTAAATTTTGCGATAAAAAATCCGCGATGAAAGATCTAATGTCGATTACTTCGTTACGCCCGTCTAAGTTGATTTCCATATTGGTTTTTTTAATGACGATATTTTATTTTATGAACAGTGTTGTTGCTGACGATGCACACAGAAAGATTATTCAGGATTTACCAAGGAAAACGGATTTTGACCGTTACTTAAGTGCATTGGAAATGGTGATAGATTTTTGTACTAGAAATAAATATTACGTGGATTTAAACTTGCACTTTGGATTATTTTTGATAGACGGTAAGTTTGAACAAGGGTGTACTGAATGGTCCTCGGGATGCAATCTATTTCGCTGCCAATTAATTTTTTTTTCTAAATCGGTTCATTGGTTTAGGCGTGAAAAGGTAAAATACTAGTAAGGATAAGTAGGTCTCAGTTATGTAGGTACCCGCGGCTTGTTTTTTTTTTTTGTGGATGGGAAATCATCAAATGACCCCTCCCGCTCTGGGTGGAGCGGAAGGGAGTGTCAGACTCTTACTGACTAAAACCCACCCGTGTTCCTTCCTTAGCCCTTTATGTTCCTGGCCAGCGGTAACCCTTTCGGACAATCCCGCTGACCCGGCAGGCTTCGGCCCTATGGGGCCCCTCCTCGATGCTGTCGTCTCTTTGAGGCGCGCGTGGAACACGTACGCACCGTCCGGCACGGGCCTGGTCCTGATCGGACGGTGAGCTACCCATTACTCTCCGCCCGCAGGCCCGCGCCTACGGTGGCCGGGAGTCGTCACGCGGCTCCCGACGCCCGGAGCACAGTATAAAGATCATACAGTATTGTAACTCGGCCGTAACCTTGAAATAAATGCCTACAGTCGCGCGGTACGTAAACATGCGATAGGGCTGCCCGCCTCCAGCATTTTAATTACATTTGCCTACTTTGTGTTTCCATTTAGTTTTGTTATTGTATTTTACTGTGTGTACATACATAAATAATTCATACACACAGTACAAAAACCACGTCTTTAGTTTGAATACAAACTAACAAAACAAAACACACATGCCCCGAGGTTTTAACACAAGCGTACCTACCGTATTTCATGAACCGCATATAACTACCTATTTCACTCGTGTCTATCACTTTCCTTTACTCTATTCACTTTATTTATTAATCCAGACATCTTTTTTTTCGGGAGATAAAAGGAAATACTTATCCATTAAAAAGACACACATTATGTACCTACCTACTAGTAAGTAAAATTATCTTATAGTCTTACCTTTCAGAGTTTCCAGGTAATTTAAAAAAGGTATCTCTGGATGCGTTATTGACGAATTCATCATGGCGGCAGTCCGGCAATGAGGCTTGCCGCCTCGCCAGAGATCGTGCGGTAGCCCCGGATGAGCCTTATGGCTTCACTCGCGTGTCTGTGTGCTCTGTTTGTATTAACAGTTAATAGGAACGAGACATCCTAATGTTTTCGTAATAAAATTCTATTGAGTAGGTAGGTATATTATGATGAGTCGTTGGATTTCGTTCGTTGTCAGTTCACTCGTAATCTTTGATACCGTTCAGTAGGTGCTCTGGGAGTACGATTACCAGCCATGTCCGGCTTGCTGTACCCGCGTCCGGAATTTCGTCCGGACTTTTCTATGTAGGGGAATATTAAGAAGCTATAAAAGTGTAAACTAGTAATGAAAAAAGAAAGATTTAACATGTAAAATATCTGGACTTTTCGCAAACGTCCGGCTTTCTGTCAGGATTTTTCAAATTTGTTGCCAGAAATAGAGGTTTTAACATAGATCGAAGGTGGAGTTGTGAAATTACAAAATAATTGATATTTATTATCCAGTACAAATGCCCTAAGGCTATCTCACTAGGCAACCATGGTAGCGCTATCAAATAAGTATGGTTGGTTGAGCAACCAAGCGGACACCGGCTTGCACAGTTAGGTTATGAGAAGACCCCTTTAAAATCTCCCCAGGGATGTGTCCTAAAAGGCGTTGCACAGAGGGGATCTCTTTTCAGAGGTAACGATGCTCCCTTCCATGTGTGTGTTAGAGAGATAAAATCTCACGATCCCCAGACTTATCCCCGGGCGCCTTATGAAGGTTCCCTCCCGAAAAAAAAGGTGAGGAACCCTCCATAGCTGCATACATTTTGGACACTGTTGCGCCGCCACAGACTGGTGTCCTACTAAAGCAAGATAGACTAAGAAGAAACTAATGTAACATTTTTTTTTGCAGTGAATTTGAGGCAAGTTTTGCAACAAAAACGAGCATTTATCCCTACAGACACACGTTACCGTTTGGAAGAACTACTTGTAAAGAACGACGTACTGAATAACCATTTTCACCATAAGGTAAAACAATATGAAAATGTGCCAGCACTCGAGCGGCTTGAAAGAAGTAATGTATTTTTCTTTATGTTTTAGGTACTAGGTACAATCAATATATGTACAGTCTTTATTCTTAGGAATTACCTTAGAAGGTCAACAGTCAACAAAAGAGATAAGTATGAAGGATCGTCGGATACAGTTGATGTTTAGTAAGAAACCTATGGATGTTCTCGAATACAATTTTATTTTATTAATTAATAGAAAACAAACAGCTCATTTATCAAATTAAATTTCAGTCGACAACATCTATCGGTTTCTTACTAAACTTCAACTATATCTGACGATCCTGCATACTTTTCTCTTTTGTTGACTGTACCTATTACAAAATGTTGCTGGTAATTTTCAGGAATCGAATAGGAAACGACCAGTTGGAACTTTGCACCTAGCTTCTGGCGTTTCATGAGTGCCTAATGTCGGTTCCAAAATATCTGAGGAAATTGTAAACACAGTTCAGGTTAAATTCTTCCGCAATCAGTCACTAAAGGGATATATATGTTACAGTCATTTTGATTAAATAGCTATTATACATAATGACTGGTCATTACAGGTATATAAAGCAAAATTGACTAGACAATGTGATAAATTAATCACTTTATCCGGATATTATTCATAATAGCGAGCATAAAAATTGCGAGCAATTGCAGATAAAAAATTGGTGTCACAAGTTTACTTGGCCCTAGGTCAATCTGTAATACAGTACTGTATTACTTCATGGGGTGGAGCACCTAAAACTTACTTACTGCCTCTTGAAAGAGCACAGAGAGCAATTTTAAAAGTAGCAAACTTCCATCCCTTTCTCTATCCTACAGATCTGCTATACAAATCCTGTAACGTGCTGACAGTTC